>JANSTR010174486.1:0-16536 GCA_025434805.1 Antipathozoanthus remengesaui | reverse complement strand
AGGTATTTCAAAATTACGCTGAAATACCACTGCTCTCGGCCAATCAGATTGCAGAAATTTCTCAGGTAATGGTATAACATGTGTAATTGTGAGCTTGGTGAAGGTGCTTACACTAGCTGTGTTCATTTTGCCGGCAAATCTGAGGCTGTGTTTCATACACTGACACGTGTACCTGCGCTGCATCTTTGAACTTCATTTTCTTTTTCTACTGAATTTTACAGATGTTAACATACAACGTGATTCAGTCATATGACTCAATACAACTCATTCATGCCTGACTACCTATCTATTTGTTTAACCTGAAATGTCAGTTGTAATTCCTAACATATAGTTTTTTAAAAAACAAAAAAAAATGGCATTTTGATACATTAAATTTTTGATCGCTTTCCGCGACCTTTGTCTGGCAGGGCTACTAAAATCTAAATAGTAGGACTTCAGATATCTGACTGTACAAACAATGTTACAGTAATAGACTTTCAAGTTTATTTTAAAAATACCTTTCGTCTGTTTGTTTGCACGAGGCGGTGGGTGTTTGCTCACAGATATTTTGATTCAAACAAATCAAGTGAAAAGACTCCGGAAACAATTGTTTGTTGCAGTTGGGTAATCGAGTCTTGGTGCAGTTTTTATACCTTCTAAATAATAAACAATTTATGAACCACGAATAGCTCCAATGCAGACGAATCCCTCATTGGAGGACCCATAAACAGTAAAAACACACATGTAAGAACTTAGATTTTTCCAACTTGGCCGATATATGTTCTTATAGAATAGTATTTAGTAAGATTTGAAGTTACTTAGGTTGTTGAATGGGTTCTTGAAGTTGATAGGGGCACTAGCATGCAGTCAGCACAGATAGGTACTATAGGGCAATGTGATATGGACTAGGTAGCAGGTATACACTGGGTATATTGCTGTACTGTATGCTTCCGGTCCGCTGGGGGTAAGGGATCGACCATTAGAAAAGTGATGGGAGGGGTGGAGAAAAAACCAAAAAAAAAATTCGTGCAAGCAAAAATGATAGAGAAAAAAAATTCGTGCAAAGAAGAAAGTAAAGAGAAAAAATAGGGTTTCGCCTGCAAGAAAAAATCCTGCACAAGCAATAAGCAAAAAAAAAATCCTGCAAGCTGAAAATTCCCCACCCCTCCCATCACTTTTCTAATGGTCGATCCCTTAACAGTTAGCGGCATATGTTTCACTTTTGACTTTCAAAGTTTCAGCGGCTTCCACTTCCAGTTTAGGGCCACCATTAGAAATCCTCAAAAGTTTAGACTCAGAATAAATCTTCAGACATAGACGACTCAGAATAGACATTCTCATGATAAAAGCGAGTGTAACTGGAATAAAGACTGGTTGTAAAGAATTGAAAAAAAAATCAAGAGGAAAATGGAGGTGCGGGGTATCGAACCCCGGGCCTTTCGCATGCAAAGCGAACGCTCTACCACTGAGCTACACCCCCGACTTACTAAATATTTGTGTTAATTAAAATATAAATAGCTTTTGTTTATATATCACGTGAAGTAGTACCCAGGTCATTCTCGTAAACACTCGAGCAATGCACGCTGCATGACAACTAACCAAGACTGCTGCACAACTACAAGACAATTTTAAAATACCCAATGTTAAGGTATCTATCATTAGAATTTAATTATAGATTTATTCCATCCCAGTCGAACTAGAAAATATTGACAGTGAAAATGTACGTCCAGTCTTCAGCATGTAGTTTGATACTTTGCTGCAGTCTCAGAGTCTGTTTGCAGTGAGTGTGTATATTACTATATATAATATATATACGACCTCAGGACCTGTTTTGCGTCTTCCTTTTGTCCTTCATATCCTTGCCTGGGCATTTGTCTGTTAAATTGCTCGACAATAGCAAGCTGTCTCGATACATGTCCTACTCGACCTGGTTTGTACTGCGAACAGGCTCATTTGCGAGCGAATTGGGGAGTTCTTTTCCAGATGAGCCTTTCTGCAGGCTACAATCCATCACACAGTTGGTTGACCATCGAAATGATTCATTAGCCTCAAATGCAGTCGCTGCAGGGATTCCTGATCAAACGCCTTGCATGGAAATGTGTCTGGTCAGTGTTTTTGTTTGGTTTTTATTACTGAGTAGTAATGGCTAAAAACACTCCGACTGGATGGTCTAAACAAGAGCGACTTTTTCTTCAACCACAATTGGTCTAGAACTAGAAGAACTTGTTTATGTAATCTAAATTGGGTATATTGTTGCATGAGTATGCAATCATTCTCTAGCCAGTTTAGTATTTCAAATTGTGACAATTTTAAAGTCAAAGTCAGTGAACTAAAGTCAGTGTTTGTAATTTACTTTGGTATAATAAAAAACTTATTGGATTCATCCTTGCTCAATATGGCAAAATATTTAAGTTTCGACTTGTAATAAGGCTTGCCCTGTGGTCAAGCTTGTGCTGCAGACCATCCAAATCTCTGACTTATACGGTCTGCAAATTAGTGTACAACATCTTAAAAAAAGTGGACTGTGGTACATTTATATAACGCCTTTCCCATATGAATGCTCAAAGGTGCTTTACAATGATCAATTTTTCCTCAGCGGACCAGAAGCATATATAGGCACATCAGGCAGCCGTTTCAAATTGGTCTATGTATGCTGGTACTCATTTTACTGACCCCGGAAAGATGGAAAGCTGAGTGAACTTTAACGGGAAAGAAAGTCGCACAAATACACTGTATTCAACCCTCAACCATGCCGGGGTTTGAACTTGTGACCTTAGAGTTGGGAGGCAGAGATCCTAAACACTGCACTAACCCCTCCGCTATATCTTGTATGAATCCCGCTGAGTTGCAAGAATATATGTAATCGCTTCTAATTGGCTTGTTTTTAATCACGGTTCTTACATACTTTGTGATTGGTTGTAATCATCATGAGATTTACATGAGAGAGCAGAGGTGTGACAGTACTGTACTCTTTCCCGAAAGATGTCTATGGCTTGTTATTAAAGTAGAGCATCTGCAACGATCGGAAGACACATTTCCCATAGCACGTGGGAAAATTAATGAGAACATTATGGCCTTAGAAAAATTTTCTTGGTCCGAGTTCTCCTATTCAATGAGAAGCCAGAAGGCTTTAGATTTCAAATTGTTTTATCACTGCTGTGAAAGCAGTCTGCCAACTCTCTTCAGAATAATTTGACAACCCAACACCGATGTTACAAAGCGTGCGAGAAGTATGCAACTCAATAATGTGACAAAAGTACTGTAAATATTATGAACAATGTGAACTAATCAAGAAGGGCATACAAAACAAGGCAGAAACATGCCAATCAGAAGTGACTACATTTATCCATGTGACTTAGTGGGATTCGGACAAGATATTGTGCACTTACTGTATACGCAGATGGTATATATCACTGTTTGACACAAACAAAGCCAGACCGGCTGCAATGCAGGCCTCCTGCAGTCTCGCCCAGTATTGAATTCTCAACTTAAATATCTTTCCATATTGGGCTTGGACGAATACAGTTTAATTACATACTATTTGTGCTTGTTAAGTATTGTAATCGTGATCCTTGCTATATTATAAATCAGGGCTTTAAAATAATATTAAATATTATTCATATTAAATAGATAATTGTTTGTGTTTGGAGATATAATTGTAATTTTATTGTTCTTGATAATGAAAGCTAGTGTGCATTGGTTGAACCTTATCAGCACTGCAAGTATGCTTTTGTGGTACAGTACCAGTTTATGGTAAATTCTCTAGGCTGTGCAGAACTTAATTATAAGGGGAATTAGCTTGGAAGAAAAAATAATTCTTGGTGAGTTCTAATCAAGATCTAGTTCTATATATCGAAACAACTACTTCTGTCTAACTTCTTGTTTGGTTCTTTGTTGCAAGCCAGTGGCCACTAAACCACTAGGAAGAAATGATGTCTTGCTGTCTATCACACAAAAAGACCCCCTCTGATATCGCCATGACACATCCCTCTGTCACATGCATATGTAAACATCCAAGATGGCATTGGTTTCCCATTGGTTTCCTGCTGGTTTCCAGTTGGTTTCATAAATACTGTGTGAACATTTTCAAAGGTGAGAACAATGTGTAAGTAATTTAATAATGAGACTGTACTTTGTGTTGTTCGTGAGTGCACATCACATGAACACATGGACAACAAAACGTTACAAACTAGACTGGAAGCAGCCTCTCTTTTTCTCAGAATCTGTCGAGCTAAATGAAAAATCAAGCTCGCTGAATGACTGCAGGCCACAAGAATTGTGGGTGTGGGTGTAGGAGGAAAGAAAGAGACTGCAGTGGTTCCTTTAATAAATATCGCTGGAAGTGTCAAGAACTTCACTCACAGCTCTGCCCACTTGAAATGTGAACTCCGTAAACAACTTGGTTTTCACCCGAGCTATAAAATATATTTTAGCTGTCTCTCACACATAAATAATATCAAAATTGGAACAGCTGCACTAACCGGCAGCAAATTATTTCAAACTCATATCACCAAGAAAATCACATTGAAATTTGTTGGTGGCTCACAAATAGATCGAGAAACAAATAACGATTTAAATAACTTCAGTGCTAGTTCAGTGTCTTGACAGTAGTTGTGGCAGGAATAATAAACTCTACTATTTCAAAACAACTTACTTACCTACTTACAGTAGGCCCTTAGTTCCTCCTGGAGCATAGGCCATCGATGATTCCATCCTCTATCCCGTTCTGGCTTGGCCGGGCTAGTCTCTCTAAGGTGTTCCATGTGTGACCCCAGCTCTTCATTTCTGCCTCAACATTACGCCTCCAGGTGTTCTTGGGGCACCATCTTTTTCGCTTACCTTGGGGATTCCATCTTAAAGCTTGCCTTGTAACACTGTCTGGATGTTTCCTTAATGTGTGACCAATCCATCTCCATTTTCCTCACCTAATTTGTATTTGAATGGCTTCCCGACTTGCTTACTTCCAAAGATCTTGATTTGTTACTCTGTCTGTCCAAGGTATCTTCAATACTCTTCTCAAACATTTGTTGACAAAAGTTTGCAGCTTGTTGTTAGATGACTTTGTGTTTCACCATGTCTCTGAATCATACAGCAGGACACTTTTCGCATTTGAAGTGAAGGTTCTGAGCTTTGTTTTTGTGGGAGATGACATGTGACTTCCACACTTTCTTCAGCAAGTTAAAAACCACTTGTGCTTTGTTGATTCTGATTTTGATGTCTTTGTCAGTTCCTCCATTCACACTAACTGTGCTTCCTAGGTATACGAATGATGAGATTTCCCCCAAATGCCTATCATTGCTTTTAATTGGCATATTTGATGTGCAGTTAATCTTCATGATCTTGGTCTTATCAACACTCTGCTTTAGCCCCAGTTGGGCAGAATTTTTCATCATCCTTGTGGTTTTGTTTTGCATTTGTTGGCCGTTATTGCTAGAGAGGAGTGCAATGTCATCTGTGATGTCAAGATCTTCAAGTTGTTTCTGCAGGTTCCATTGAATGCTGGTTTGTTGTTTATCTGTTGTCTCCTTCAATGTCCAATTGATCGCCAGCAGGAACAAGAGTGGTGACATCAAGCAGCCTTGTGTATGCCTGCATGTCTTTATCTGCAAAACTATCTGACAATTTCCCAGCATGAACTACTTTACAGGTCATCTCATCATAGGAGTTCTTGATAATCCTGATAAATTTTCCTGGAAATTATGCTGTAGTGCATCATAAGGCTCCACAGTGCATTTTTATCAAGGTTGTCAAAAGCTTTTTCCAAATCTACAAAGTTGACATAGACAGAGGTATCCAATATTCAATGGACTGTTCAATGATTACTCGAAGGGTGGCTGTTTGGTCAGTGCAGGAATGGTCTTTTCTAAAACCTGCTTGTTGATCTCTTAACATAGCATCAACAGTTGTCTGTTGATGCATTAGCATAACTCTGTTTAGGATCTTTCCAACCACTGTCAGCAAAGAGATTCCTCTGTAGTTCCTAGTTTGATGATGTGGCTTTTGTTCCATTCAGTTGACATTTGCTCATCTTCCCAGATCTTTCCAAAGTGTTCATACATGTACAACATGCCTGCAGTTGTGTATAGATTTGCTTTAAGTGCCTCTGACAGTATATTGTTGGGTCCTGCTGCTTTCCCTGACTTCAGTTTCTTAATAGCTTTAACAATTTCCTCTTTAGTTGGTAAGGCACCAGTCTGCCATGCGGGAGGCTTGGGTTCGATTCCCGGCCGGACCAACACTCAGGGTCTTAAAATAACTGAGGAGAAGGTGTTGCCTTTGCTCCAACATCTGCAAATGGTTAGACCTTCGCGTCTTCTCGGATAAGGATGTAATAAACCGTAGGCCCTCGGAGACCTTTGTCAATTGGGTTGTGAGACCTGTTAAGATTCTCTGTCCACCTTGGAGTGGTAAAAGCAATAAACTAAACTAAATAAACTTTAGATGGCCTGTCACAGTTCACTTCCAGTTCTGATGGTACCTATTTGAGTAGTTCACTCAAGTGGCCTACCCATCATTGTAACTGTTTGAACATGCTCCCTAGTCAAGATGTTTCCTTCTTTGTCTTTTACCTGGTTGTTAGTATGAGTGTATTTCCTGGCTAGTTTCTTTGTGGTGTCATAGAGGTGTTTCATGTTTTCACTAGCTGCTGCATCTTCTGCTTGTGTAGCTAAAGAATTGAAATACTTTTATCTTCCTTAACCCTTTCACCACCAGTTATTTTCAGCTGTTTTTATGATAATTCAGTGGTGATAGCTTTTTTAAAAATAACAGCCCTTGATCAAACACAGGGCTCCTCCTTGCACCTGGCCGAGGTGACCTGGGACTGAACATGCAGAGAATTGTAATTTTTCTGCCATTTTGGTTTTCATCGCTCTGAAAGAGCTGCTCCATTAAAGTGCTAGTATCACGAAAAATGAATGTCCATCAAAGTTTTTCAAAATGTGCTTGAAATGTTATTTAGTATCCAAACAACAACAACCGAAAGTTTTAAAAAATTTATTATTTTTTTGCATGGAAAAATTGCATTTAAAAATCCTTTGAAAAGTTGCACAATATGGATGTGACGTCACAAGTGGAACCCAATGCTACAGCTGTCTGATAAATACAAGGACAAGTACTTGACAGAAACTCGGAGGTTCATGTAAATATACATTTTAAATTTATTGAAATAAGCTGTTGAACAGATTACAGCCAACGCGGATTCAAACTCTTTGGAAGATGAATCGACTAGTTTTGAAGTTGAAGTCAGTGCTGGCGAGGATGGCGCTGTGAAGCCATATCAGTTCGAGCCTAAACCAAGCTCTGAATCTGAACAAGAATCGCTGAGGGAAGAGGATCAAGAAAGAGCAGAAAACATGAACAGCCACTGGCAGAATTTGGATTGGTAAGATGCTTCTATTTTTCAAATACCATCCTTAATGACCGTGCGTGACAGATTTATATTTGCGACTTTTTTTATGGCTTTACGAGTTTACGACGTACTTAATGCGGTGTCAATTCACTTCTGCACGCAATGTTCTAGCTATATTTACCAGTATGTTGGTACATGTACTTGTGCCTAAAAGTAAACTGAAAGCAGTCACAAAAGCTAATTAAACATACCGTTCTTTTTAAAAATCGTTTCTAGTTTTTCAATCACTGTATTGCTATACCACAGTTATGTAAAAACATCCACATATTACTGTGTTTGTAAAGCAGAGGTGCCGATGAGGTCATACCTGCATGGTAATGGGTCATTTCATCTTGGATAATTTTCTACGTAAAATAAATCAACCTTTTGCAGGAGATTAAGGTAATATCCATATTTATTATTCCACCTATGCGAACATAAACTGATGAAGTTACTTATACCTGTTTTCAAAATCATTGTCGGCAAAAATCTGATCCAGACAACCGGTATATATTTACATAGGTGTGCATGCGTGGGAACTGCCAGATAATGGAAACTGAACAGGAGTGTAAATGCTGTACATAATTAAATTCAATCAGTTTTGGAATTGAATTAACTGTTAAAAATGCAAAAAAGCAGTTGTCTATTACTTACAGGCTTTTAAATCCAATTGCTGCCTTTGTCGGTCTGTCCAAATCTTTTCTCTTGGTTTTCATAAAATTCACTCTCAGTCGCTAACAATTGTGCAAATTATATTTTCACACTTTAAAATTCGAATATCTCATGATCGAAGCACAGTTTCAAAAAATAAACTTCAGATTCGAACTCAGGGACAAAAACTGATTCAAATAAGACAAACTTGTTTTTTCGTGATACTAGCTAGCACTTACGTTTCAGCAAATTTTATGGATTTTCTCAACAAAAAGGGGACTCAGACCACATCATAAAGTGAAGTGAAGAGCTTTAGTTGCTCCGGATCGAAGAACTGACCTGGAGACAATACTTGAAGCTCATTCCTGCCAATTGTTAGCAGCATTTTTGCAGGCTACAGGTCAAGGTTTGGCTCAAGTAAGTCTGGGGTACCTGTATTACTAGTAGGACTGAGTCTGAGGGTGTAAAGCACCATTCTATGCCAAACTTTGTGGAGAATTTGGCCAGGGCCCCAGACTTATAATTGGGGGAAGGAATGAATTCTGGCCAAATTATCCAGAATCTCCCATAATATGCTTGATGTGGTCTCCAAGTGATAAATGGAATGAAGCAGTTCAATGGGTATTATTAATTAAAGTGTTCAAAGACATGCATTTTCTGACACATTGCATTAGTTCTGAATTTATATTTTTTTGTTACTGGTATATAGAGTGACTAAGAGCACAGGTATAGCCCTTTATTGGCTTTAAACAGCAACCTAAAATTAGAGAAAATGGCTGCTTGTATACTGTATCACAACAATTGTGAATAAAAATGTTGCACACTGTGTTGCTGAAATTGCTTGCTATACTTGTTATGTTTAACCTCACTGTGCCAGCTACCTTGTAAGGTGAGCCATGACTTAGCTAACTCTTTTAAATTTTAGAAATAAATTTTTTGCTTATGAGTACTAAGAATACGAAAATTCGCGTATTTGGAATTCAAAGGGTTAATAAAAAGATAATTGTCACTTGGGGCCTGTTTACAAGAACCTAATCTAGTAATCAACCGATAACCGGTTGCTAACCCGGGAGGACTAGTGCTAGTAATATACAACTCACTGGTCTTAGTAATGCGGAAAAATCCAAGGGGGACTAATGCCACCCAGGACAGTTTCCAGGTTTTATCAAAAATTATCAGAAGTGTTTTCAAATTCGGGCTAATTCCCATAAAAGGTTTGAAAGCAATTGTTAGGAATTTTTGTAAAAAAAACATTTGAAAGTGGATATTCATGATAAATGATAGAAATTTGCCTTTTAATATAAGCCCCAAAAGTAAAAACTATGATATCCGTTTTAAGGTCTGGAACATATCCTTAACTGACTAGGATTTTTCAAATTGTCGGAATATTGATTGCCATCACAATCTTCTCTAGAGGAATGCAACCGAATCCCGGGTGTTGCGTCGGTACAAGTCACACTCCCACATCTCAACAGAGTGAAGCCTTGGGTCCTTGAACAGTTGCAAATTGGCTTGGGTGGCTTGGTGGACGTCGATGATTGTCTTGTCCAGGAGCTGCAAATGCGTCTCCTTACGTTGGGGGAGTGGGGATAACCGTGCCTAAAGCCACCTCGTACACGGTACGGTGGTGTCATCATATCCGCCCAAGGTGTAGCGGTTCCCTCTATCGTTTTAGCCAGGTGGTTGGACAAATAGATCTGCCCGTAAAAAGAGTGATGACATGACGGGCAGGACGGAGTGGATTGTTTGTGGACGCGTGCTAACCTGAGTTGTCATAGGATTGGTAGCTATGGACACAAATATGCGTTTACCTCAAGAACCCAGGCAAGAACGTGAAGGACGTCTCTTTCTTAGTGATGCCCTCGCGACGTGACGTGGTGTTTGGTATGACGTTTCCATTCCCTTCACCCTGGAGGACACCATAGAACGGCTCGCTTGTGGTAATCAGTTCTCTTTTTAAGCTGTTGGTCTTTTCTTTGTGTTGTACACTGTGTTTCTACACTTATCCGCTCACGCTTTCTCATATACCCTCCAGCAACGAAATCAACAACAACGGCACTCCCCCCCCACCCATCATGGATACAGACCGGGTCAAGTGGCACAGTCCTTCCCTCCCCATCATTACGTAGACTTAGTGTTTCATTGTTCGACCCTCGTCCATCTGAGGGCCGCCCACGAGGAGGTCGAGGGTCGTGGACTCTCCGTGAACATAGCACGCACAGCTATCATATGACTCTCAAAGCATTGGGCGTCCACATATTCCTCTGAGCTACGTTGTGTTCTCTTTTCTCATCATTTCTCGCATCGAACAATCGCTGTATTGGAGATGTATGCGAGCGGCGTTCCTTACAGTTGCCGTTACTGGGAATATCCGCACTTCTTCTCCGCTCTTGTGCATCATCACCATTACAGTTATTTAAACATTTACAAACTGAGCAAGTCTTCCATCATCACTCCACAGCTTCTTGGTGATACCCTGTTCTTTCCTTCCAGATTGTGGCCCACCCCAAGGAATCGCCTACGTAGTCCTCCGTGAAAGTCATGTTTAGATACTGTTGCCCTCACAGAATCTATCTGTGCTGCTTTTTATAGTTTCCTCTGGTGCATCATCAAAATTATCAAGACCTGAACATCTATCGACGACCCAAACACAATCTGGTGCTACTTGACCCTTATCCCTGTGTCTATGTTGATCCCTCTCTTGTGTTGATTTAGCAATATTGTTGTTGTATATGGTGATTAAGCCCAGTACAAAAGGAACTCATGGGTGTCTCCGTTCTATTCCTGTCACCTGATGCTGAGTTGGAAACGAATAGTACAATTACATCACGTGAACAGCAAATCATTGAGAAACCGTCACGCTATAACCCAAAAACTAGATCACTTGCTAACAAGCCAGTAGTGTGCTGTCCAATATCGTCAAATAATTAATCGGCACGTTACTGCAATACAGTGATATGATTGGTAAACTATCACTGAGGTATGATAGCATAAAATAAAGGATGTAATATAAAAGCTCCAAGAAACAGCCGTTTATTGACTCTAAAACGTGCTGCAAAACAAACTTGGTTCCAGTCTTCTACTTTGCACATTCAAATCGCCCAACGATGGGGACGAACAGTTATATCCCACTCTCTTGAGTACAAGTTTGAAAAAATACCCCACATCTGTCCCCCACCTCGGTCTAAACATTGATAAATTTATTATGGGTACGAAGCTTCCCATGTCTATAGGGAAGGGCCCTTTTTTCTCTAGATCGTATCTGAATTGTATACCCTTGGATGCGTCGGAGGAGGAGGAAGAGCCGAGTCAACTGGACCGGTTTTGTTGTCCCTACGCGTACGGGTACGATGTGAAAGAAGCGTACACTAGACATCACAACCAGCAATATTATAACTTTCTCATGTCTCATCTGCAGCCTAGGGGCACCTGACTACATTGAAACGGTTTGGCTGTTAGATCCTGCCCAAACTGGTGCCTGAGGAATAGGAGTGCGACTATGAATCCTATTGTTGTCCGTACGGGTCGGTCCTACAGAGGAGTAGTAGTATCATCACCATCATTATGTCCACCTGATTTGCTATTATACTTTCAATCCCATCCCATGGGTCGGCACTGTGTACGTTTATTGAATTTGGTTTTCTTTGTAGATTCTCCCTGTAGTGATGCGCAATTACTGGTGGGACGATCCCCAGAGTGTGAACTCCGTCCCTATTGTTACCTGTACAATTGCGATAAGAGTCAAGCGTATTTGGAGCACCACCATCATCACTACAGCCTCTGTACCTTTTATACCCATGCCTTCTACTCGATCAGAGAACATGAACCCACATCACCACTGCGTAATAGACATGATTTATTGACATGTAACGTTTTGCAAAAAAAGCCACACATTCTTTGACTTCCATGATGTTCTTCACCACTCTTTCGGTGAGATGTCTGTGTCCGGGCAGATGGCCAGTAGCGTGAATCATATTGCGTGCTTGTTCTTCAACTTCTCAAACTGGAAGTAAATAACATCGTGTTGTTTAGAAATGCGATCCAATCGATTAATGCCAGGATCACCTCGCTTCAAGCGTTAATTTGCTCAAATGCGAGCCGAGTAACATGTACTGATAGCCTATCTAATCCATACCCTATTTTTCTTCAATAACCTTGTCTGTCTAGTTTTTCACTTTTACCTAATCTTCCCATCGGTCTTCCGGTTTAAGCCGTCTTATGCTCTGATTTTACTTTTGTACTCGTGCTCATCACCACAGTTGAGCCCGTTTGAAACTGGTAAATTGACAACGACATCGCCAATAATGACGATGGTAATATTCAAACAATGCAGGGTCAGGCCTCCATCCACCAGATCGTCATCCCAGGCACGCCGTTTTTTGCACGATTCACTTTCTTATGGACTTTGAAAAATATTATAAGTACATGATTTGAGTGCAAAGAGAAGCACGAACGCTTTTGGCAATCGTAAAGTTTCATTTTCCTTTCTAGCCTCCCCACTTCAAGTACGCTCTGGCGTCCCTGTACTTCACCTTATTGGGACATGACGTGATTGACAAAAGCTGAGTGATTAATTATTATACATTCACGCGAACATTATTTAGACTCATTATTACACTAATGTCCAGCCGAGAGAATCTCCCAGGCAAATCCCGGGCATGAGTTCCGAAGGGCCGGGCATTTTTGACAGTTAATAGTGTCCCCCCGGGCATTTGCAAATAACAAAAAACTTGCCTCATAAGACATAACATCTTGTCATCATTTCCGATGGCGCTCGGAAGACAGAAGTCAAGAGTTTCATGTCAAACACCGTCATTTTGGAATAAGAATAGCATCTAATTGTCGATCAAACAAGACCTATTAAAATCATAAAAACTATTTGCTTTGTCTTTGTCCGTTGTTTATTGAGCTGTAAAGTTATGTTTTGTACAAATTTGAAAATAATGTTTTGGTATAGTTTGGTCTTGGACTTGGGGGCCAAGCATTTGATCATCATAATAGGAACGGATGCGGGGCATTTGCCAACGAAAATTGTCCGCTGGACGGGGCATTTGACTACTCTTTTTTCAAGTGCCTGGGGTTTGTCGGGAAAGGGGGGGGGGGCATGCTCGCGGCTGGAATTGACTCACATACTTGTAATTACATCAGTCCCGACAAATACTGTAATTGGCCCTGGGCACTCATGTGGTCCAAAGAAAGATGTGTGCTTGCAAACGGGTAATTCACTTGCTGCAAACAATAGTATTGCAAAATAGTATTCGTTATAAGTTTCCTAGCTACATTTCTATGCTATTTTCATTTGTTACTGGAAATGCTCAGCATTTCTAAAATCCTACAAAATAAGGGTTCTAATCGGTCGGTCTACGCCAAAGCCACGTGACTAAACTCCCAATCTCTGATTCATGCGTCGAAAATGCACTGGGAAATTACTGCAGTGACAGAGGAGTTTCATTTTTGAAATGAATAGACAGGGCAAGAAAGCAGTACTTAGACTCCTTTGCAGACGCTCTTAGACCGGTTTCCCGCCCACAAACAATGGGAATGGCATTCAGCAGACGTTTGTGGGCGGGAAACCGGCCCATATATTAAGAAAGGAGCCAGCAGTCCCACCACGCAGCACCTCGGCCTCGGGCTGAAAGCTGAAGCGAATATTATTTTACGTACGAGCCCCCTCGTCTATGGATCCTAAAAAAATAGTCCATCCTACCCGTGATGCCATTGGGGCTTCACCAAAGCAAAACATTGCGTCACTTGTGTTTACAACGTGAGAAAGTTTTTTTGATAACGTATCGTGAAGTGGAACCAGCAGAAAGTTAAGTGACGTTGTTGTTTTGACAGTTTTGTTTGCAGTATTTGCTACCAAACTTACTGACGATAATCTGAGAGACTGGCAAAAACATTTTAGCCATGTTTGAAATATCCAAGAGATTGGAGCAGGCACATCAAGCTGTAAATCCACGGGAACACAAAGAAGCTGAACATGTGAAGGCAGGAAGAGAAGCCGAGAATTCATTTGTTTCTTCTCTTCGGTCGAAGAGTTTGGACATGTCTTCGATATTTTGTGGTCTCAGAGTTCCCGACGAATATCAGTCACGAAAACGAGAAATCGATGTAGTTTTGCTCACCACGCGAGGAATTTTCTGCATCGAAATAAAAAATTGGGGAGGTCGAGTCGAATGCAGCACGGACGGTGACAAATGGATCCAAACAAAACAGCGAAAGTTTGCAGAACACTCGTACGTGACAAATCATATTGAACACGATAATGGCGTTAGAGAAATCAAAAGAAAGGCAGACTTACTCCGGGAATGTTTATGCCGCAAGGACTGCTATATTTCTCAGGATATGTTTCACTGCCGAGTTGTTTTCGTCAACACGAATAGTGAACTGGACGATTCAATCGTGAATGACCCACACGTGGTCAAACCAGGCGACTCCGACACATTCATCTCAAGCTTTCAGCGAGGATATTTCGAATTGTTGAACGACATGTTTGTTCCATCCTGGTTCAAAGGTCAGTTATCGAACAGTCTTGTTAACCAGGCGCGAACAATACTTTGCTCCATTGGAACGTGGGACATTGTAGAACTTAATGGAGGAAAGAGGTTATATGGTGACTACAGAGAAATTCCAGGTATTTCTCTTGATCGCAAGAAAGTCGAAACACTCGAGATCAGCCACCAAAGGAATCGTACTCTCAGTTTGACTTGGGCGATACTTGGCTATAGCCCTACTGTGACGGTGGCGCTGCTCGAGAGGGGTGGTTCGGGGTGGCTGTGGAGTTCTTACTGTGCCGTCATGAAAGTGGCTTACAATACCGAGATGGTGTTTCGAATCTGTGGCGATGAAGTGGACTCTAGAATTCCATTAAATGATATAAATAGAGTGATAATCAGCAACTAAAATAATCCATGTTTTGGGCATGGATTTCAGAGTGCAAATGAACTAGTGTGTAGTGTGTGTGTGTGTGCATGTTTGTGTCGAGCTGCTGTCCTTATCACACTGGTTATCTATATATACAGTAATGTCACATCTTTGCTGGGTTATTTGAAGAGAGTCCTGATGTGTTTTATACAAAGCTATGTATCTTCCTGAAAATGTTCAAGCATTTGTGTTAACTTGTTTCTCTATTCCAGCAAGACAAAAGTTAGTAGTTTCTCTCCTGGGCCCAGTTGTTCAAAGCCCGAGTAGCACTAATCCTGGATTAGCTGCGAATAAAACCTATAGAGTTAACCCAGGATTAAACAACTGGGCCCAGATGAATAATGTATCCCAAGGTCTACAATCCTTGACATAATTGTTGGGATGATAAGTCAATATCTTCCTCTCCCCTAATTTCCTTATATTTATTGAAAGCCAAAAGAAAATTGCTAACAGATCAATTAGACACAACATGATCAATGGGTGGGGAGTATCAGTGTATGTTCATGGTGTGTGCAGGATATTAACCGGGCATTTTGGTATATTTTATATGATTTTGTACTTTGAGTTGATTTTGTATGTCTGTCAATTTTTTTTGCATTTGGTTAGTTGTTGTCTGTAGCCCTGATTTGGCTAGCTGACCAGTACACACTCTGATTGACTTTGACAACAATTTCCTCTGACCACTAGTACTTGATGCCGACTAGATTCATTCTCCACATGGGTCTTTAACAATGCAGAAAAAGGTCAGATATAATAAACAACTTATTAACCTCATCCATTTGGTCATTTCAGGCAAATCTCAGAACAAGTGCCCTGATGTACTGACCTTTCTTAATCTCTCGAGCAATACATTAAAGCAGAGTTCTGAGATTTCCCTGTAATTATCTCATTTGCAATTAATAGCTGGTAGACAGTATGCGATGTTTTTTCATTACTCTTTAATAGTTCTTTCTTATTCCAAATTTACCTCTACTGCATAGTGCTGCCCTGCAGTGATACAAAGTATTTATATAAATGTAGGCGTGTGTTCAAAAGTGGCTTAGCACATGCACTGACCCCAGTATTTTCTAAGATATGAAAAACTTTTGACCAGTGATCAAGTCATCTCCATGACTGATACTTATTATGGTTTATGGAACTTTAGTAGGTAAGTGTCAGTAAGTGTTTTATTGAAGTTTAAAACCTAGCAGCCTTACAGCTAAATTACAGTTATATTAACTTTTACAATATTTTTAAAATGCCACTATTTAATAAATTATACTAAAAATAAAACTATATTATTTTAGTTATTAAAAATATTTGCAGGTGTTGTTTTAAGCTTGTAATAAAAGTGTTTCTAAATCTGTTTGTTTTAAAACTAACGTTAAAAATATGCTTAGTCCTAAAGGCTGAATCTGCAGCTGTTCTGAGGTGGAAGTATATATATCATTTGTGCAATTGTGTATCGTGTTTTGCACTTGTGTATTGTGTTTTGCAATTGTGTATTGCAATTGTGTATTGTGTTTTGCACTTGTGTATTGTTTTGCACTTTTGTATTGTGTTTTGCACTTGTGTATTGTGTTTTCTGTTCAGTGTATTGTGTTATCGTTGTG
>JANSTR010174375.1:0-16538 GCA_025434805.1 Antipathozoanthus remengesaui | reverse complement strand
TAATTTATCCATTAAACTACATTATCTGTTTATTCTCCAGTGCTGAGCGGCCAAACCTTAATGGTTATCCCTTCATTCATGAAAGAGGTCTATAGTTCTGGCATTTGATAGTTTCGAAAGTTGATCCAACAAAACAAATTGAAAGGCAATTTCAAAAGTTGCCGCTGGCCTCAGATTTGGTGGTCTCGTGAAGTAGAGAATTAAATGCCCGTTTACACTAGCAATCTTTGTTGTGATATCCAAGTTAACTTAAGTTGCTTTGCAACTTAAAATAGCACATGTAAAGAATCTGCAATTTCAGTACGAGATATATCAAAATGTTTTGAACTTCTCAAAACTGAAAGCAACTTGGCTGCGACAAAAACACAAAAAAATTACACAAAAAATTGTTAGTGTAAACGGGCCTGCCATGCCTTTCACAAGCCTTGTCGGTATACATCTAATAATGCAGATAACCGTTACCAACTTTACTTCACTGACGCTGCCCCGTATTTCATCTCCTCTTATTCATTGCCAATAAACAGCTCTTATATTTTTATTACACCAGCAATGACTGTAACAATTTAGTTCCTTCTCATTGATCTCTCCGATTTGTACAATGCCTGAACATCAACTGTTCGTAAGTACTACAATAACATGATCTACCAGTATTGGCTAAATTTACATAATCATTCCTTTACAAAAATAGGAAGCAAAACTTGGAAATTAGACCAAATTATAACATTTAATATTATTATTTCAAAATTTTGAAGTTCAGGATAACTATGTTGACCTACTGCAGAAAGAATAATTGATGATACCGAAACTGAAAAACCACTTAAACACGGAGCGATCCTATAAAAGGCAAATTGCTCTGCCCCCCTTGTTGGATACCACAGCAAATGGAACAAGAGATGATTAAAAGCGGGCGCAGCAACGGTTGAACGGGAAACACCTTGTAATTTGGGAGTATTTATGGTGCAGAAGAATCAAATAAAAACTCTCAATAAAATAATACTTTGAATACATTAACCTATTAAACAATTGTATGTGAAATACATAATAATTTCGAATATGAATTTCAAATTTATCAGGTTGGAAATCGAAGAAGTCGAGCATGATCGACAAACTTTGCACGCCATCACACCTGTTCAGTTTTCATTGTTTATCAACCAATCGCACGCAACATGAATAACCGTGATTGGTAGGCTGAGATTCTCTGCCTTCTTATATAGGATCGCTCCGTCTCGCCCCAGAAACCGGGGATAAGAGCCGGCACAAAAGAGCTAATAGGATACGAAATGGATACAGTAATAGTAGTGCCAATGCCGCAGCTCGCTGAATTCAGTTATTATTCTACTGTCTACTATAAACACACTAAAACACTTACACTGGACGTCAAGTAGAATCTTTGCACCGGGATATGTCACTAAACCCGACGAGTCAAACGTTTTGGCAGTGCATGTATACACTCCGGAGTCGGACCTCAAAGAGGAGCGGAGAAACAGCGCGCCAGACTGCAGAACCGTCAGCCTGGGGTCGTCTTTTAAATTTAGGCCGTCTTTGCTCCAGGTGTATACGATATTTCCGCTGACCGGAAGGCTGGTGTCCGTGAGACAGTCCAAAACAGCCGGATATCTTTCAGTTACTGTTTTTCGTCGAGATGGAACTGCGCTTGCGTCACCTGGAATCACCAGAGTCAGAGAAGCGATGATTAATAATTATGATGGAAAGAAGATAGTAAATAGCAGAAAAGAAAGAAGCGCAACTTTCTATGTGTGAAAGTTTGTTGTGTTGGGGTGATGTGTCTCTGTATGGAAGTGTTGTGCATATATGTATGTTTAAATGCGTGTATGAGAGTGGATATGTGTGTATGAGAGTAAATATGCGTGTATGAAAGTGAGAATGCATTGGCAATAACATAAACAAATGGAACTTCACCAGCGTGAAAAATCGTGATCGATACTACATCCCAACTCAAAAAATCCATTCTAAGAGAATATTTCAATAACATTAATTCGTTGCAAAATTGGAGAACTTTAGAACTGAGTACGAGTACGACTGAGTTCGAGTTTTCACGCGCGCGCATAGTTACATTAGCCAACAGTACGAGATTTCTTGCAAAAGTCATCCTCTCGACTACGAGTTTGCTAATGTGACTATGCGCACGCGTGAAATCTTGTATTCGCACTCGTCCTCAGATCTAAAGGTCGCTAATATTAAAAGTGCGGAAAAAACCAAAAAACATTGACAGAAGGATGATAAGCAAGCAAAATGAATTAAGATATATACACTGCCTCAACAAGTTGAGGAAAACTACAAGTGTTCATGTAGTTTAAGCCAGCATGCCGCCTGAATGTTCCAACTACGGTAGGTTCCCTTCTTTTCTTATTAAAAACCAATAAAATTTTGCTCAGGATCAATGTTCGTAATTTTTGACAATTTCAGGATCCAAATGTCCTATTTTATTGCTGTTGGCTGTGTTTTCCTTGACTGTGAAGTGTCTTGGAATTTCCAAAATTCTGCTAGTGCAGTGACCCAAATCCCTTGACTCCAAACCGAACCGAATCACCGTTATAATAAAGTGCATTGATAAATCGAGAACCGTAAGAGTCATTATTATATGGCTGACTGATTTCGCGCGTTATGATTGGTCAATTTCAGGTCCGTAAGTTGCCGTACGGACCTCCAGCTTTTAAGTGGCCGCTATTTGCGAAGTTTGTTAACATTTTTTTTCAATAAAGCCATATAATAAATATCTTATTAGCCTCGTTTGCTCGGTCCGTACGGTAAGTTATGGATCCTCGTATTTCCTTCCAAATTTTTATGGCCCTCTGGGCCACAAAAGGAAGGAAAAAACCCGGTCCATAACTTACCGTACGGACCTCGTACACGGCTAATAAGAGATATTTACTCCCATTAGTAACAATTATTTTTCACTGATTCTGTGTTGGTTGGTTTTATATTAACCTTAATTATGCCAGCCTTAGTTTGTTCTTAATTTCCAGGCGGTTTGAGCCAGGATGTTCTTATATAAAAGTTTGTTCTTAATAAAAAAATGTGCAAAATGCCGCAATGCTTGTTGAATAACAGTATTATGCAAGACTGGTTTTAATATATCAACGGATTTACAAAATGAGAGTCGAAACAACTTTAAATTAAAATGCGGTGAATGAAATAAAAGTGAAAAATGCCAAAATAAATAAAACAATTCCGACTGATAAAACAGCAAGGAATGTTGATGAATGGACACAGAATGTCGTTCAATATTGTGCTCATACAAGACATTTTCTCAGCAAGTTCAAAATGGCTGTGCAATTTTGTGAAGTGTTCGTTGGATAAAATACGAACGGTGCGCGGTCACACGTCCTGTAGCTGTCCAAAACAGTAAAATGCTGCATGCTGGCTCTTACGTGCGACAACAACGTTGAATTCATGCCACAAGGAGCCCGCTTCACTCCTAACCGCACACTGATAGAGCCCGCTGTCCTCGTGCACAGCGGGATTAACTGTCAACCAGCTACCCCGGATGATCGATAAGCGCTCGTAAGGAAGTTGGACGTCATTCCTAAACCACAAAACTTCCGGTTCTGGAAAACCGCCGACAATGCATTCCAGAGTCAGCGGGCGTCCTTCTGTTGTTGATATTTTGGCTCGTGGTCGTGTCTTGAAAAATGGAGGAACGAGGACTGGCGCGAGGTGGAACAGAGACAAGAAAGAAGCCATGAATTAGATTAGCTTGGAGAGATGTCTACGTGCAATTATACTGATAGGTCTGATAGCCATGGGTTTTCCCGCCTGAATTATACAATTTCAGAATTTAAAAGAACTGAATGGGTTTGCATAATGACAAATGTTGTCGTATACCCGCGTATATCCCGTTTCCACCATTCCCTCTATGCAACTCTTATTTCATTCATTAAAAAATCCGACCCTTGTCGAAATCGGTATAACAAATTTTATACTTGTCTTTTACATATACATTGGTCGAAAAGCTCAACTACCCGTTCCGCAGCAGCCTATTCACGAATATCAATATACACTCTGAAAGACAAGATGCTCTGACAAAGGGCTAAAGCTTGAACCGTCAGCTTTCTTTCCACCTTACGGTGCGGAACATTGTTAGTCAACACTTGGTTAATGGTTGATTTTATTTCACGTTTTAGCTACCCGCCGACGCAGTCAATAGTTATTCTTATTATAAACGGAATCTATTTATTAAAAATATACTCATACAATGCGTGCCCACTCATCAATATAAACTCAGACAACGCGTTGAACCAGGAAACAAAATCGATTGATTTCTATTAATAATTGACCAGGGAATTTGTTTCGTGACATGATTATCATAGTAGCTATGTCATTAGTTAACTGCAGTGTCATGAAGATTGTCGCTATAATTACTTCAGATATCCAGTTATGCAGTTGATTTGTTTTTAGTCAAATCTCCGCTTAAGCAATTTCAACACTAACGTTTTTTAAAAAACAATAAGAGGTGTGCTGAACTAAAGCTCCGTAGTTAGAAATGCAAAACTTAACAACCGGGGGGGAACGAACCGAACGGGGATGCTCGTCAGCAAAATGGAGTTGAACAGATACCAAATTGGATTTGGTTGGGGGTATTTTCCTTGGAATCGCATAACAGGGATGAGTCACGCAAACTGACTGGCTAATCGACCAATTGAGGAGAAAGTATTTAACGTGGAATTGCACTGGTACGTATTCAGCAATGGAAAAGTGCACTCAACTTGAGCCACGCGCGCGCGCGCGCGCCCTCAAGTTTTCCCGCCAAAAGTTGTGGTTCACCAGTCGAACACTGAAATGGCTTTCGCGCGCTCGCTTTAACTTTCCAGGTTAGCAAAAGTCGATCCAGGTTTATATATACACTCATTAACTTAACTTGCGAGATTCATCTCTGTTATGCAATTCAAGGAAAATTCACTGCATGACTAGAGTATTCCCTGCTAAATTTCACTCAAAAAATCATATTGCACTCATCGCCTCGCGATTCATGCAATAATATATTTCTAATGACATTTAATGTGGAATACCCTTGTCAGGACAATGAATTTTCCTGTAAAATAAAATTCTGCGTGCCTGCCATTGCGCCGATAAAGAGCAGACTGCAATACATGTTCCCTAATAACATTATAAAATCCCAGCATTGATTGGGGTTAAACTCGACTAATATATATCCTGATAACTGAGTATTAGATTATTTCCACATACCACTTATTACCAGCCTTGCAACTGGAACGGTTGTAGCACATCATTGAAATTTCGAAATGTGATTTACGCATCAAACGAAATAAGCAAAATATTACGAGAGTCAAATCACTCGGACATATCACGATATAAAATGGTGGGAAAGTCATTAATAGTTGGAAATCAGAAATTCTAATAATTGTTGTTATACTTAAAAAATATTTCTCTGTTAACGGCGGTCTCTGTAACAGGCGAAAGGAGAGAGGGAGAGACTGCCGTTAACAGGGAAAACAAATATACTTTGTCTTGGAAAGATTCACCATGCAAAGTGTATCTAGCCAGCTTTCCTTGCGTTTCAGTCACTGGAGATAAACGCCGCGCCATGTATTTCTCCCTTCTCCAGTGACTGAAACTTAGCAAAGCGGCAATCAATGATACTTTTAATATGTGATTTGTAGATCGATACATTATCATCAACAAATTTTATAATAGGGCTCCGCTGATTTCAGTTTCAAGCTGGTAGACTGTACATGGTATGGGACAACCGAAAAAAAGATTTCATAGATATTAAATACTTTAATAGGCCGACTATGTACTACCAAATATGGATTACCAGACACAGCACAAAACACGTCTTGTACCAAACAAGACATGCATGTCATATCAAACCGAAATACTGAAAGTGTCAGGAAGGGCTGAAAAGCAAGACGGATGTCCGATGAGATCAATTTTTAAAAATTCAAATGTATGCAAATCCATATAGTCAAGGACGAAATCGATACTCCACTCTTTGTAGTGTATTTCGGTAATATACTTGGCTTGCACAGACCAGTTCGTGAATTCCCTTATAGAATTGATATATACATTAAACAAAGCCACAACTAATATTGACAACAAATGTAATACTTGAAAAATAACACCCACAAAGCTCTTGAAGGTAGGCAGTTTATTTATGTTGCCATGACGACAGACAACAGAGTGACAGCTCGACGTGATATTGCTGAATACGAGCGGAAACGTAAAGCAAACACCATACAATATATTAAACTTGAGATTCCAAAGACTTTGAGCTTAAAATGAACTTCTAACAAACTTAATCACAAGAATTTCAGGAGATAAGGAAATATGTAAGAAAGAAGTCATTCTCTGACAAAATGTCGAAATGGTTGCAGGTTTTGAGGACTATCGCTTGATTAGTTGATAAAAACAAACATTTATGGGAAAACTGTTCTTTACAGAAACGCATTTTGCTATTCTACGAAAACTAAACTGGTTTAAAAACCGATTTCTAAACACTATATACACTTCAAATAAGGCTGAAGCGCTATGACGATTTATTTCTTCAAAGACTTCGGGAAGAAAAATGATTATGAAGACAAAATTACAACAAATAATTACAAAGGTAAAACTCTTCAAAACCTAAATAAAATTTACCAGTAGTGTTTGTTTGTTATTTCTAATATGTTACACGAAAGAAAAGGACGGCAAGTGGGCGAGGTCTGAAGGCAGTGGCTCATTCTATAATGGGAATTTTTGTGGTTTTGTGGCGGTTTCGTAAAACCTCGAAAACATACAAGTTACAAAGGCATTTGTTGGTTTGCAGGGTTTAATAACGATTCGGCTTTGATAGCACTTGCTGTGTTTGTACTAACTACACAAATAACGTCGTTTTTAAAATTTCAAAGTAAAAGGCAAAATTTCCGACAAAAAGACCGCGTTCATATATTGTAAAGCTGGTACTTAAAGTTGTTTTGCGAATGTGGCACCCTGTGCCCAGTGTCAAGTAGTACGGTTCCATCATTTTCGTCATTGATCGGTACCAAGTTGTTAAAAATTTAATCTTTAACACAGCAATTATTCGCACACCCAAAGCTCCGTTTTATTAGAATCTGTTGCTCCTTTCTTGTGCTTTAAGCAATGAACAATGAAGTGCCTTTCGACGAGGTCAGAAACCTTGCACCACTAGTTTTAAAACAAAAAAATGTTTTGTGATTTGTAAAACTAAAAAGTATTTCCGTTCCAAAAACTGTGACCTTGGTCCAATAATCTCTTTTCTCGTATATCCCGTTGTTAAATCCCGAGGGAAACAAGCAGGCAATAGCGAAAGCAAACGAACGATTAAAAATTTGCCTATGAATGGGATTTTTCCGCCTCGTTCAAGAATTTCTAAAGGCTATCACTCTGACAGGCTTAGCGTGCAGCGAAGACAAAGCTTTGTTTGTGGAGAGTTTAACCGCGGATTCATTGGTAATTCGAGAGCAGCATTAAAAGTTTCCGCGATTCTGGTGG
Organism: Antipathozoanthus remengesaui; assembly: GCA_025434805.1. NCBI lineage: Eukaryota > Metazoa > Cnidaria > Anthozoa > Zoantharia > Parazoanthidae > Antipathozoanthus > Antipathozoanthus remengesaui. Next base: position 9,065 of record JANSTR010174375.1, on the reverse strand, counting down.
AAGTCCGAAGGGTTTCGGTTAACAACTAAATAATTTTTTAATCAATGTATCAACCAGACACAAAGCGGAACGAATGTATCATGACTCCCTTTCAATTCTTACTAAACCAGTGACTACCACAAACAATTCAACTGATTGTTAGCGTCTCTTTCGGCAAATATTCAAATTCGGAACAATGGTTGATCCAATCGGACGCCATCTTAAAAGTGTAAAACTTTTAAGACTCGCGAGTATAGCAAGTTGGTTCGATTTTTTTTCATTAAAATAAACGAACTACTCTTGCCCTTGTAGAAGGACAATACAAGTTTTTTACAACTATTGAACTTGATCAAAAAGGCCTTTCCTCTTTGTGTAGTTTATAACAAACTTTCTCTTCAGGCATTTACAAAAAGTGAAATTGCTATTCCCAAAAGGAAACCAAGTCTGATTAGTTTTATCCCAAATCAGTGTCAGTAAATCGAAAATCATAATTTACCAGCCAATTTCAACCTTTCTAAAATTCCTTCTAAATTAAATAAATACTCCCAAGATTATGTAGGGGAGTTGAAAACAGTCATCTACAACTGAACGTCGGAAAGGTTTAATCAATGAAAAGCTCTTGCGGAAATACCAAACCTTTTACTTGACGTATTATTAAAGAGGCTGCAAAGTTTGCGAAGTGTGAGACGCTAGAGATAGCCAAATTATTTCACTTCTAAGAATGAAAAAGTCACAACCGTCGACTGTCTGGTCAGGCACAGTGCACAAATGACTTTGCCGCTTCTCAAATTACAACACTAAGCCTGTGTCAACTCTGTTGAGAAAATATTGGAGCAACAGCTGTGGACTCTGAACGTCACAACTTTTCATTTTGTTTGTTTGGGTTATCTTGTTTCTTAAATATCTTGTGTTAGTTCATCTCCCCTTATTCAATGCTCAACTGGATCCCCGTGGAATAAAAGGTTGATTATAACGAGTAAAGATTATATATTTGAAAATATAATAAATCCGTGCGCTTTGAGTTTGATAAGAAATAATACTAATAGTTGCCCGCTGTATGCCCAATAGAGTCTACTTCATCAGTTCATGTAGCTGTGGTGAGTAGCTTGAGTTGAATCTACTCACCTTTAACTTTCAAGACGATCGGAGTCCCTTGACGAAAAACAGTGCTAGCTGAACCTGAGTACATGGTCTTACACTTATACATCCCAGCATCGGTGTCTTTGACACTAGAAATGAGAATCGCCGACTTGTTGACCATGTGCAGCCGTCGTGAGTAAGGTTTACCCACGTGCGGTTTGAAGGCCATAAACTTCATGAATATGGGAGTTTTTGAGCCGTTCTTTCTCCATTCTATCATATAGTAGGGCTTGACGTTACTTGCCACGTCGCAATTCAAAATTACATCGGCTCCAGCTTGAGCGTGGAGAATGTATGGCGGTCCTTTGCCATCTCCGGGATCACTGCTCGATTGAGACAAGACTGAAACCAGAAGTAAAGGATTTCTCTGAGACTGAGTCGATTTAATTGTTCCACTTTCTAAACTTTCAGTAACAATCTTAAGCATAAAACGTCTTGCTTAAGTTCATCACTAACCAGTATTGTCAGTTTCATGTGAAACTAACATGAAGTTAACCATCAGACGGATTCGAATCCATGCAGATATCACGACAAGGTCAGTGATAGAGTGCCACCCGCTTTTGTTAGGTTTTGACCACTTTTGTTTATAACCTTATGAAAGTGTTAAAGTCAGAACACGTTGCCAGAGTGTGAATATAAGGCAGGCACGGAGAAATCTAAGGTCCAATTGAGAATCAAGAAATTGGGCGTACATTAGGTTGATATATTCAATATATCCCAAATTGAGATAACTCACAACAACTCAACAATTGATTCACATTCGATCGACACTCTACAGCATTCCAAATACAAGTTACTCTAGGCTGAAAAAGAATAATACCTATTATTCTAATATGTAGAGTCAAGGAGAAAGAGTACAACGAATTCAAAGCGAAAAAGTATCAATTGTATAGATATATAATTATTATATAGGGACCAGCCTTCAGTTGTTTAGTTTATCGGCGGTTGTGAAAGGTGTATCATGAGAGAAATACATCACAGCTCACATATTTAGAGGCTAAGCTCTATCTGGATATAAACGATAGCAAGAGCCTAGGGTATTATTGAACTGACTAGTAAACCCAGAACAACAACGTTGCTTTGGAGGTGCGATGTAAGGGTAATATATATTATATTGAAAGACAACCGATCGATGCGTGAGCGAACTTACCTTGCGGAGCCAAGCCGGTCCAGCAAAAAACCACTAAGAACCAAATCATTCCGTAACAAAACCTGAAAGATCGCAAGTTACAGAGAGATCAAAACTTTAGCACATCGATGGAAGAAAGATATACTTTTCAATGATCTTGGTAGAAAGTTAAGAAACTTACACATTACTGTGAAAACAACAAGTTCGACAATGCGCATACTCAATCGACCGTGTCGGTTCATGAACTGAGCAACAAACTCGACTGATCAAACAACAATAGTAGGTTATGCTCAGCCAATCAGCGCGAAGGATGCTGTTTTCATGTTGACAGCATAATTGATTTTTTGACAAGTTAAATTAGTCGTGAACTTTCATTTGAAAAGTCTTCTCTAGTTTAAAAATATAAAACTTTCTGCAGTGATGTAAATAATTTGACGTTCAAAGCTTAATTCAATACTGAAGCTGAAAGTGATTTTTTCGGAGTGTGGCGTGAATTAACTGCAACTGTCGCAGCTAGCAGCGGGTGGGCTATCATGTATCATTCACCACAGATTTGTTGCTTTGGCCATGTGATTGAAGCCACAAAAACCCGATAATTAACAAATTTTAAGTTAGCCATTAATGAACAGGACAACTCTCGTCACTCTCGGAAGTGAAAGCAAACGGCTATTGCTAACAATAACTGCGTTATGGGCTGTCTGCGCTGCCCGGTTCGGGTGAGTTTTTTAGAATACTTGGAAGTTCAATACAGCCAGGATAAAAAAGTGAAAAATAAACCGAACAAGGTACTAAAAAGGGTGTTCAAAATTTGGAAAGCAACCAAGGTTAATTACTACACAAAATAAACGACAAACAAAAAGCCAACAAAAATAATCAATGTGCTAGACTCGGTTCCCGCGCACCTGCGTTCCGGACCCGACGTGCCGATCAAATTTACAATAATACATTGCTACTACATTTCTAATACAGGTCGTTTATGAAATGAATGATTGTTGGAAAAAAAGACAAAAGTCTCACCGAATGATTACTATAATTTAATAAACGATTGATTAAGTTACTCGAAAAGTTTATCAATGATTAAAAGGCCGAGATCGAGAACAAAAAGGTTGTTTCAGTGTTTGTTCAATAAGAGTATCGTGTCACCAAACTCAACTATTCTTAGCGTGGGTTGGACCTGATAGATAGCAATAAGTGCTTCAAAACGTCAACCGCAGAACACAAAAGCTTGTAAAAACAATTCGTGGTTGAAATGTCTTATCTGTGATTTCACGTCACAGCCGTTGCGCTTTCCCTAAAGGGGCCATTTGTACAGATAAATTATACCGACTTTTATCTCTCCATCGCACAACAAAACTAATAAAGGAGTGTTGTTATTTTCGACCAACAAAAAGAGAGCAGAGCACACATTTTTTAAATGGTTTTTAAAAATGTGTCAGTTTCTGGTTGTCAGGGCAGGATGTGGCCTTTCGCGCCACGCAGGTTGAAAAATATTTTGGTAAACTTGCCCAGTTTACAAAAGCAAACTTGACCGTGGTTTTAGACATACGTTCCCTACCAAATTTAACTAAGTTAGACCTTCAGTTTACATTAAATAAAAAGGTATGTTGGATAACTTATCTACTATAAGCTATTATTATCCCCCGAGAAAAATATAAAACGAGCAAGCGGTAGCCGGTCGAATGTTGACCTCATATGCCAGCTGCCACCAAACCACATCGGAACCAAATCAGGCAAACGCTATCAGGAAATGCTGTCGTGAGATCTTTCACGCGCTTATTAACTAAAACTTTATGCCGACTATGGTCTTCTAATTTAATTTGGCATTTTTGTAATTTGTGCAGGTGTTTTTTATCTCATTGATTTTCAGTGATTTATAAAAGGACTACTTTTTATTTGGGTGGGCCGAAAATGTTCTGATAATATTCATGCAAATTTCAGTTTGTATCTGTGTATGTGATCCCGAAACGCAAGTTCCATCTTCCGACCCCCCTGGCAAACTCAGCTTTTATAGAGCTGAGGGGAGGACAAGGCTGAGTTACCCTAAAATGCAATTTAAGATAGCTAGTCTGCGCTGCGGTAGCATTTGTATTTGACCAATTGACTTCTGAACACATTTTTAACCTAGAAATCAATCAAAACTAAGTGGTACTTGAAATTAATGTCAATGAAAATTCAGCGTCCCAAACAGAATTGATACACAAGATAGACACAGATACAGAAATCACGCTAACGTCCGCGCATTTCACTCACGTCAAGCGTCACTTGGGCCACAGACCAAGTCTTAACTTCGTTCACTTGTTTTCTTGTCCAGCTCAAATATCCGAACATCGAGCTGCACACCAGTTCATTCAAAATAACAAACGACTCACCTAAAAAATAGACAAAGTTTATTTGTCGGTTGATCATACTTCCAGAACTTAATGAGACGTTTTATCCAGGAAATCCATTGGCAATGCTACAAACAATGCATTTGATTTAACTTTTAAGATATTTTCAAACTTCAGTAATGCTAGGATTTTATCGGCGAAGGGGTGATCACTTTTGGAATAGACTCACAAGTAATTGTGGCAACAGAGATAAATAGTGGCAAAACAAAGGGAAGTGTGGATCTGCAGTGTAATCAATCGAGATCAGTTTAGGAATAATGGTGGAAAATGTATGAAAACTTCAGGTATACTGAAATTTGAGCTCAGCCCGCGGGTGAAATCTGGACTTCTACTGAAAAAATATACATGAAAAATTTTTGTTTTTCTTCACAAATATCATATTGGGAGAGGATCAGGTAAATGTGACAGCGTTTCGAAACGAGCGTTATTCATAATTTTATATGCGCAAAGTCAACTACTTCAAGTCCCGCAGGCGGGAGCAAGTCACCTGGTTAAAAATGAACACACATCTTTCAAGGCTTTCGGACGTCAAACGGCGGGTTCTGCACAAACGGCTGCTAACAGGCTTTCAGAACTACCCTACTCTGGGATACAAACTACACAGCGATCATTTTTATGCTAAAGAAGCCGGATCAACGGATGCAGACTTAGGCAGACGCCGAGTGTTTCAACGTCTCAAGAGCTGGGCACTTGCTGATAAGATATCTTAAAGAATCTCTGAAAACTAAACACAAAGAAAGCTAAACTACGGAAAGGAAAAACAATGTGTGTTCCCGGTGTGTATTCTATCTCCTTCATGTCGTATTTCCTTCTAGAGCTCAACAAGGAATGCGGCAATTGCAGCTTCCTGAGCTGAAAACCTGACTGTTTTCCACTCAAATATATCATAAAAATTTATAAAGATATATAAACTCGTAAATGATTTTCAGTTCGAATCATGTCCGCGGCTTGAATTCTCCAGAAAGCAAATATTAAAATGAACACTAAACGGCCCTAAATGAAACCTGATTCATACCAATGCACTGCACTTTCTCTTCAGGAACAGTTGGTCCCAACACACGCATCCGGCTTTGAACTTACCCTCGTCCTTCTTGAGAACGGCTTCGCCTTCTGCAATAACCTTCCGGGCATAAAACCTCGTACATTTGTTGATAAGCGCGACTATTTTTCTTCAAATCTGAACAAACAAGTAACCAACTGTGTTTATCTACTCGTTTCTCACTCGAGTACAGAACTGACAGAACCCTCAACGCTTACACTGTCTTGTGTTTTGAGTTCAAACACGCGCTAATCAAAGCTAATAGAAAGTTTACTCAGAAAACAAGCGGTCCATTCAACGGCGCATCTCGCTGGTTTGATGTTGGCCAATTTGCATAGGATGAATTACGCTTTTCATCAATCTTGTCAGCAAAATAAACATCGATTGTATCCTCAAGGATGAACAACTGTTTGGTAAAAATTGATTTTACCAAAATGATGAATTCCTCTGTTATTAAGCCTTGATTTTCTTAAATGCGCTGATGCAATAACTTTAAACTCAATGGCTTTGCATTGTACATCTGAATCGTAGTTCAAGTTGAAAATGCAAGCTTTTCTAAAAAGAATTTACATGTTTTATATATCAAATTTCAGAGTAAGTTTCACTGAACCACGCACAGCTGTGTCTTTGTCACATAGTGTTGCGAGTTGGTGTAGACACTAGAAGGTAGCAGCATTTGTACGGTACCAGAAAGGTGTAGTAGCAGTATTAGCTATGGTACCAGTAGGGTGCGGTGCTAGCAGGTATTGGTACAGGTAAGGTATGGTACCACTACTGTAGGTGAGGTACCAGTAAGGTGTGGTGCTAGCAGGTATTGGTACAGGTAAGTTATGTTAACCGTACTGTAGGTGTGGCACCAGTAAGGTGTGGTGTCAGTTGAGACTGGTACATGTAGTCCTAGGCTATGCTGGCACCAGTAGAGATTGGTACAGGGAAGGTATGGTACTGAGTAATGTAGGTATGGTACTAGTAAGGTGTGATGCCCGAGTAAAGTGTGATGCCCGAGTAAGGTGTAGTGCCAGTAAGGTGTAGTGCCAGTAAGGTGTGGTGCCAGTAAGGTGTGGTGCCAGTAAGGTGTGGTGCCTGAGTAAGGTGTAGTGCCAGTAAGGTGTGGTGCCAGTAAGGTGTGGTGCCTGAGTAAGGTGTAGTGCCAGTAAGGTGTGGTACTAGTAAGGTGTGGTGCCCGAGTAAGGTGTGGTGCCAGTAAGGTGTGGTACGAGTACCAGTAAGGATTGATAGAGGTAAGGTGTAGTGCAAGCAGGTGTTGTAGGGCTGGTACAAGTAGGATATGATACTAGTACTGCAGGTACGTATGGTACCAGTAACATGTGGTGCCAGTAGAGATTGGTACAGGTAAGGTGTACCAGCGCATGAAGATAAAATAGATTTCTTTTATTGTAGTCTTAAAAGCCTCTACGTTGTTACTGTTGATCAAAGAGTTTAGGAGACTGTTCCAGAGGATAAAATCTAAACTTATACTGTTGTTTTGTTCTAGTGCATGTGGGACTTTTAAAATTTTATCGTGCGTATGACGCGACCGCCTTTAAGGCTGAGAAAGACCTTTCAGAGGAATATTTGACTCGCGGCATGCAGTAAATTTAGCTTCTGGGTGAAAAGACAAGTGGTGTGCGCGCACGGAATTTTCATCCCAATGTCCTTCTGCATGTGCCTTTGACTGACCCTTCTTCATCAGTAGTTGGAGTTTCTGAGTCTATAAAATAGACAGCTGTGCGTCTGCATCGGAACATATGGGAGCCTGAATATTTTAGAAGCCGGCTGGTACCGAGAACATGGAGAAAGACCAGATCGAATGTGGTTTCGAAAAAGTTTAAAATGAAAAACGAAGTAATTGAATGAGACGAACTAAACTTTGCCAGATGTTAGTTGGACAGCGGTTTGCAAAGTCATTTTCTCTAACAGCTACAATAAAGTGGAAATGCGCTAAAATAAATAGTCCATGCGTTTTTAGCTGTGTGTTCATCACTTCGGAAATTGGGACATCACTCAACTTCACTTCGTGCCACTCGCACGCTTCTCTTGTGCTCACTTAGCTTCACGTGTGTATCCATGGAGGAAGATGGTACACGAACCAGTCTAACAACTAACCATGGACCATTTACTTCTTTGTTACGGTACATTTTAGCATTTATGCTATTTTGCTTAGAGATTTATATCAGAGATACATAACACCAAGGACGGAAGAAAATAATCGGAAGAAAAACAGCTGTACGCAAGAATTTGAACATCTGTTAAGCTCAAAGCACAATCTTGTACTTGAAACCTAAAAAGAGCGAAAACATATTCACACTTGCGTGCGGAGTTAGTTGTTCATTAAATATTAAAGAAAGCCGAACGGTAATGCTTCAGTGCCATTGAATCCCACTCGGATGTGGCGTCTTTTTTTAAATCAATCAAAGCTGCCAATGTGCTTTGGTTGAAAAGAGAGACTTTCTTCAATGAGTAGGTTGACTTGCGTTCGCCAAGTTTTTCAAAAGTTTCTATTAAATATTAAGCCTACGTGATGTAAAATAAAATATTTACTTTAAAACAATGCTAAGCCGTGATTGCAATTGCGGAGTGCCGTCGGCAGTTGTTTCACTCTTCGTGATGTGGTTGTGAATGAATACCATGTAAACTATAACTCATTTAAAACTGTCAAAACGTTATGCACAGTCTGATAGGCGTAGCTCCGCCAGCACTCTTTAACAAAACTATTTTACACTAAATTCTTGTCACGAAAGGAGGAACCTGGATAGCTGGAAATTTCACACGAATATAATGATTTCAGTTTTGATCAGTGGGATTACAGCAATGACCGCGAACAGGGGTAGCTATCCGGCTATGGGGCTTTAGCCGCCCCAATAATTTTCCAAAACTTTGTATTTTTTTAAAATAAAAAAATGTAATAAAAGCAAAAGCATGTTTTTTTAACGTAACTGTAATCTCCCCTCTCTCTTTTCCTCAATTTCTCGCAAATTTAGCCGTTGCTCGCGCCTACAGCGTTTGTTGGGTGGAACTATAGCTACGCGCGAACTAGCCGTCCCAATCCAAAAAATGCTGTGCGGTCCCTGTACAGACATGACTGATGACTGATGATTGAAGGTTGATGATTGATTCACTCGAATTAGCAATAGCCCTTTTCTTTTATACGAGACTGAAGTGGACATTACTGATGTACCGTAATTGACGGTCGAAAGTCGCTATAATTTATAAATGTATTATTTATATGGACACATGAACATTTGCCCTTCTCATCTTGTATATTGACATTTTTTTATTATTATTACTATTATTATTATTCTACTGTTATATGTTTTTTTTCTTTTTTCACTTTTGCACAAATTCTATGCACCTTTCTCCTTCGACGTTTCAATTTGTAATATAAAATAGT
>JANSTR010174264.1:0-16551 GCA_025434805.1 Antipathozoanthus remengesaui | reverse complement strand
CAAGGCCGGGGATTGAACCCGGGACCTTGGATTGGCAGTCACAGATCTAACCGACTGAGCCAACCACGCACACACTATTAAAGCTTAAACACCCGGGAAACCAGAGTTATGTAAATTGAATGTTACAATCGGTATAATACAAAAAGAAAGTATACGAAATAAAATAAAAAGAAGAAATGAGAACTTGAGAACTGATCAACTTTCACATACCACTTTTCCTCATTCCATTAATTTTAAGGGGTAAGTAAGGAGAGTTGAGAACGTATTGGGATTAACTGTGGACGACAGACACCACTAAGTACATTTTAACATTTCTTCTTTTATTGCATATTCATTTTGAACTCACAACAAAGACCATAGAAAATATAATTTAGCAGGGATTCCCATATTTAGGGGAAAAAATGAAACAAGATTTCCCTACTTTTCTCCTAGCCTGCAACCAACACAATTACAAGAGCGGAAGTGATTGACAGAAAAAATCTCTTGTATTAGTAAAGTATATACATTATGAAAATATCTGGAAACTTGGTTTCTCTAATACAATAATCCATTAGTCGGTAACCAGGGCTTAATCGCACATTTCATTGTTTGTTTCCTTTTGTTTTGTTTTAATACAATGGGCAAGAAAAATTAAAGCAAACGCAATAAAAACTGGGTGATCCTAATAAACCCTTGGTTTACACACTTATAAAGTATTTACATTTGTTACAAGCATTTCAACACTGCAGGAGTCCGGAATTAAACGAAGACATATCGGAAAGTATTGCAGTATTGCAAACTATCATTGGAAACTAAGAAAAGTACTTGTTTTGAGGCAGTATATGAAATTCAATCTAACCCACCATAAACTCTTTCGAACTATTCTAAACAAAATTTTAAACTGACCAAAACGAGAGCTGATCAGGGGTGTAAGAAAGGACTAGAGATTGATTTTGGCAATGAAAGGGTTACTCCTCCCTCTGTCTTTTCTCCTGCGAGCTATAAAATGAATAAAATTAAATTAAATGCAACATTTTACTACTTCAGAAAAAAATAGGTCAAGGGCGGATGATTAACAATACCCACCGTTAATTAATTACGAAATCTCATGATAACAAATGTTGAGTTATTTTCTTTGATTGTGGTAACTACAAAGCTTTCCGTTAGAAATTAAAATCATAAAATATTTATATACTCTCAACTCTATACATTTATGAGAACATCAATTTTCGCGTATGAGATGGCGGATTTCCTAAACCATCTTACAGGAAAGGTATGGCGTACGGAAAGGAAATGAACTCAAAAGCGTCAAAGTGGTCATCAACAAGTTCCTGTATATTTATACTAGCCTGTATAGCTTGACTGGACCAGAAACTTTATAGGAGAAAAATAACTTATTCGGTACCTTCGCAACTTTTCTGGGGAAATTCTTGACCAACTGTTTTGTAACTCTACTCAGTAATCCAGTTTCCTTAAAATATGAATTATTTCTTTCATGAAATGATCAAGAAACAATTTACCGAGAGCACTATCTTCCTCGGAAAATATTACTCTGCCAAGACTTGAATGAAAGTAGATTTGACGTCAAACCCATGGGGCAGGGAAGTGGGGCACTTTGCCAAAGACTCGTAAAGTTAAGTCAACAAAACACTCTATTTGATAAATTTAAAGGTCAAATTTGAATTAAATGGACTTCAGTCTGCATTCAGCGTCAAACACACTCCTTGAAGAACCCAGTGAGAAATGTGTTCCGCCGTGGCGAGGTCTGCCTCGAAGACAAGTCCCACGCCCATAGCGTTACGTCGTTGAGATGTCGTGTACACTGGCGTACGGAAAGTGTTCTAGTGATGAAGAGAACAAGAAATTAAACAAGTTCTTGTATATCAGATACCAGCATTAAAGGCCTGCTTCAGTAGTCACACTGTAGTTCAATACTTGATAGCAACTGTTCGTCCCCGTATAATTTTGGTACATGAGGTAGAATGCGTGGACATATGACGTCAGACTACAAAAATCGAATCAATTTGAGTTCGTTATATTGGGTTTCGTGTATAACAATATAACGAATTATCATTTGGAAACGATAGGAGAGGCGCTATGATTGGCTCTTGACACAACAATAGATTTTAGGTAAGATTAGAAGAAAGCTGACGTTTCGATGATGCTCCGACGAAGGGCTAACGCTCTAAACTTGAGCTGTCTCCTAACCTTACGGCTCGGAAAGTTGTTTTCATCAACCCTTGGTTGATTTTATTATACGTTTTACCTACCCGCCGACACAGTCTATAGTTGTTTTCTATTTACTCAGAAAATAATTTATAAACCTCGTCCGTTCTGTCACTACAGTACAGGAAAATCTCAGAAACCTGCTTTCATGTTTTCATTAAGACCTTGTTCTGAGATTCCCTGTAAACCTTATTCTCGATTAAAAAGTAGCATGTAATTCTCCCAGTCTCTTGATACTACGTTATACCGTGGTGCCAATGTACAATCTATAGTGTATAAATTAGATTGTTCATCTACACTCCGCAGAAATCTCAGCCGCTGTTTAATCCAAATGGATATCCTTAGCAATTACTTTACCACCTACCTGTAGCTTGAGTCTGTGACCCTCAATGGGGATCACTTTCAGGACAGGTAGTTCTTCCACAAGCACTTTCGGCCTGGGGCGCCGTAAACAGCTGGTTTCGATGTCCCAAGAGGCTCCTTCCAGGTAAAGGCCACTGACGAAGCAGCCCTGGTGGGCCCTCTCGGTGACTTCTCCTGGGGTCCGCCATTTTGTGACCGTTGTATAGAGTGTTGAACGGTCGAGTGGCCAGCCGTTCTTTCGACAAGTGGCCTGCACGAGGGCCGTAAGGTACGACTCAGGAATGTGGAGACCAGACAACCAAATGACTGCGGGCTCACCATCATTAGCCTACGAAGAACAATAGTCAGCGGCTATTTTCTTAGACAGCAAAGTAAAGACGACTGAGCAATATAAATAAATTGCTAATACAACTATAATAATATATATTGCTGGGTTGCGCCTGACGTCATGACGACGGCCATGCAGGAGGTCTCCTACAATCTCCCACATGGCCGTCACGCTTTTTGTCTGCTGTATCTTCTGGGATTGATTGAAACCAGCAATAGTTTCACATTCTTACTATCTATATCAGTAGGTTTGTCTCCTTCGAAGCCCTTCTTTCGGTTTATTACACAGTAAGGTCCTCCCCCTCCTTGTTCGTGTTTGTGGCGAATTTCAGTTGAGACAAAGCGACTGGGATTATGTAGGTCTTGGATAAAAAACAAAAAAAAACGCAACAGCTGATCACCTGAATATTGACAGAATTGGACGACACGAAATCCTTTTACCACTCTAGAGACCTTTTTTACCCAGTCAAGATATTTCATACCCCCGCTAATGCATTTCCTTGCCAACCATGTCAAATGCACGCTAGCAACGCCTGACTGAATTGAATACATAGTACCACTTCGCGCGAATAAAAGGACTCAAAAGGCCACTTTTAATCTTATACGCATCGGTCGTGAAAATGGTTCTAGTACATTGGAAATTCCTCATCTTTGAATGCGTTTATCAGCTAGAGTTGGGATTGGTAGGCATTTCCTTAATAATCACTTATTTTGCCGAAATCGTTTCTTCAAAGAAAGTAACAAACAACAGCTCTTGTGGCGCCTTCAAAGCAGGTAAATCAGCACGCGCTGATTGGCTAATTCATAAAACGTCTGATTATCTGGAATGGGCTGGCAGACGGACGGACGGACGGAGATAGGTAGGAAGAAAGGGCGAAGTCTCACTTTTATACCTCCCTGCCATACTTTTACAAGTGCTGACCTTAAACTGCAAATATATGATGAGAAGTCAAAGTGGACGAATGAGATTTATGTGACAACACGTAGTTCCTAGTCCACGGAAGCGTGGGTCAAATGAATTCTCCGTTCATGAGTGGTTTCTTCTTTCTTTCTTCCCCTCCCCCCTCCCCCTCCATTTCTTTTTTTCCTCTCTCCAGTTTCTCCTTTGCTTTCACGTCCAATATGGCGCAAGGGCGATTGACATAATACCGCCAGCTTCGCAGGCTAAGTCCAGTTACGTCACCTACCCATCTGTTGTACTGGTCGAGCCGTTTCTGGAAGTGTTCCATCCAGTTGCCGAGTGTTTTAAGAGTAGCTGGTGCGAGCTTCCGCCAGATGTTAGGGATTTGACCATTGAACAATGCACGAGCTACCTCGTCCAACTCGCTGCTCATGCCAACTTCGCCTGCAAGTGCCTAAACATACACAAAAGATCCTAATATAAGACTATACAGACCACAACATTGGAACCCAGTCTCACGGCCACAATGTTATTACTTCACGTTTCATTTTCCCGGCCAAATGACCTTACATTTTCTTATAAAAAACTTGTTAATACGGACATCCGTTTATACGGCCAATTGTCACCTTATGCAATCCCAAACAGTATAATATTTTATAATTTCTCCCCTTTAATAAGGCCAGTGGTATAAATTTAGGAATCTAAAACGGCTGTGACATGGCAATTTCAATTTCACAATGTGGATAATTTTAACAGCGAGGTTGTTCTAAACGTCTAGAAGGCTCTCCAGGAGCTTGATATAGTTCTGTGATCCCGTAAATTTATAAACATGTAATTATTTGGCATTTATATCTACATTCCGGTTGTTTAAAAGCGTGATTGTGATATAATTATCATTATGTCCCTTAAGTAATGAAATTGTAGCCAACCCTGTTATATAAGGCCACTCCGTCATACGGTCATCCCGTTAATACGGCCATATTTTTTTAGCGATTTGGTGACCGTATTATCGGGGTTTCACTGTAGGAGTAGAAAACAAGCCCGCGCGCTCTGTTATAAAGCACTGTGAATTTTTGAAGTTCACGAAAGAAGTGCATTAAGAATTATGGGGCCGAATTAAACACACAGCCTTGCTTACCCTCTGTAAGTTCAGCAGTGAGGTTGCCATTCTCTTAATCAGTACGTTGAATCGATCCAGTTCCTGCAGCAGAACCACTGCAGTCGGAGTAATCTCCCCTAATCCCTTCCTGATAATCGGTACGTCATACAATGGCGGTAATTTACTCTCAATATCCTTTGCTATCTTTTCAATAAACTCTTCTCTGCTAATACCGCCCCCATCCCCACCCGTCTGGGGCTGAAGGTCGATCAAATGCGCCCACATGTCCTTGGCTGAATTAGTGTAGTACCCAATCTCCGCATTCGGATGCAGGCCGAACACGTCAGGAGTGTTGGCCAGCGGTAGGTTCTCAATGTAGTCAACATAGAGGTCGCGGTTCAACTGCTCCCCTTTCTCACACTTGGGAATGCAGTAGTCCACTTCTTCGTTCTTGTAGAAGTGGAAAGGCTGGAAAGTGTCGAATATAAAATCGCCCATGTATTCATCCATGTAAATATTCACGACTCGCCTGTCGAAATCGTCGATGACACGACCGCCATACATAACCTGATACAAGAAATTAAGGATTGAACTAGTTCAGCAGTAGTAGTTCAATGTGAGATCAGGGTTTTGGCAGCTAATATCTCACAAATTTAAATTAAATCTAAATTTGAAAGAATTAAGACCTACAGTAATATTTCTTTATTCCTTGTTCCAAAATTACAATACAGTCCACGTATGTAACTGATAACTTCTGCTCTAACATGCAACAATAGTTTTAGAAAAAGCAAGGTAAGTTAACGAAATGCGCGATGTGGGTCGCTGTTAACAACTGCTGTTGGTAGCAAAGTCCTTTTATACAACCTTACAACTTTGATCATTTCTTTCTCAAACTCATTAATTATTCATGTGATTTCAGACCAATCAGATAACCGGATTTGGTCAGGTGGATGAGTCTTCAAACCCCATCAAGCACTTGTTTCAACCAATTTCAAACTCTAGGGATCAAGTTGTTCTGAATCAGCATATTCATAACGATCCTGCGAGAGTAGCCTGTTCTCCAACAACCAGTTCTATTGTATGATGAACAATTTTCTTTGAAGCACTAACAATGTAATCAACATGTCTATTTTTATCGACTCTGAACTTATTTAAAAATTCGTACTTCGTGCTTGAATGAGGATTTCAAACACCTCGGAACAATAAAAGCACTCGGCCGCTTCGCAGCCTCGTGCATTCATTCATAGTTTCTCGGTGTTTGGAACCCCCATTCAAGCATACGTTTTTGAAATATTACTTGAATATTCCTCACGGATAAATGTTGGCAAATTTAAGACATTTTCAAGGCCTCCAAAATACAAAATCAAAATTAAGACTTTTTACGACTCCGCAAGAACCCTGAAGATAGAAATGATTTTCCATGTGACCTAGCCTAACGTGAATATGCGGGAGGTTGGAAAACATGGTAGTGGCACAGGGAGACCACGACGCATGGCTCTATTGTCACAAACAGTAAGCCCAAAATCACGAACGCGTACTTTACAACAAAAGATCGGGAAACAGAAAAAAACTAAAAACGCTCAACAATGGCAATGAGTACATGACTGCTCACCTCGCCGACGAGGTACTTCAAGCTTGCCCAGGGTATTTTGGTGTCCTGGTTGTTCAAAGCCTTGTTAAGATACGTGTTCAGAAGCGCCATGCTGACCCGGAAATCAGACTCGTTAAAATCGTATGCGATGTTCCATCCAATCTTGCCATACTTACGACGCTCTTGTACCACTGCATGGAAGAAACCGAGTACAAACACTAACGGAGGGAAGGCTGGGTGCGAGCATTCTGCCAACATCTGGTTCGATATCTTGTGGTACGTACTGCGAATGTTGAGCTTCAGGCCGTTCGGGGGCTCCGTCACCACCTGGAGGTATAGGGATAGTTTGAGTGCAATGACTGGGCAATAAGGGAGATAATATCCACGTAGAGTTGCTCACAAGAAACCAGTCGAAGCGCAACTCGCAAAGGCAGTAATAAAAATAACTATTTGTACACGGCAATCATTAATATGTACTGCCGAGGTACTTCGACTTTTAAAGCTGCTTGTTTCAGCAATAAAGACGCAAATTTAGGTAATTTGAAGCTCCAACAATCATTTAAGTTTGAATATTTCCCTCTGCGCTGTAAACAACCAATTGAAAACTGTCAAGTATGGATACCTGGATTAGCAGTATATTACAAAAGTATAACGAGAGCTTTAATCTCATTAGTTGTTATAGGCTAATGTTCACCAACTGTATCGAAATTACTTAGGTTTTGTGCGTTGCTGGTTCGTTTGGTTATTTTTAAAGTTCAATAAAGGAGGGAACACAACCTAGAATACTGCGCTCCCATAAGGACCGTGCTTCGTAATGCCAGTTGCAGATGGCAATATTCCTCTAAGATTTGTAAAATCAGCACAGACATGTATACTTACCTTTAGGGAACGCTGTAGAATACCGATAGGGAACTCAGGGGTGGGGTCCGTTGTCAGCCACAACCGGAAGTCAGGATGAGGTTTGCTGATACGTTCCAAGACTTTCTCCAGCTCTCTCAGCCATTTCACCAGCAGGTGACAGTTCTGCAACATCAACCAGAAGCCACGGGCCATGGCCGTCTCTAACAACTGCAGGGCGAGCTGTGGATACGAGGATATGGTATGGTGAGTTTGGTGAATAGTGTAAATACGTATTTTATATAGACAGTCAGACAGACAAACAGACAGACAGACAGACAGCCATGCAGACAGATACGCAGACAGCCAGGCAGACAGACAGATAGCCAATCAGACAGACAGACAACCAGTCAGAAAAACAGACAGACAGCCAGCCAGACAGAGAGCCATGCAGACACCAACTACTGAACTAGAATAAATCTAAGGTTAATTTTTTGGGGGAAATGTTTTTCTGGGTCAGCAAGGGAAGTCTAATTATGTAGTTTGACCAACAATAGATGTTCTGATCAGGTCTTAAATACTATTTTTGCACTGTACAATAATATTTGAAGCTGAGGACCTTGATCACACGTAACTGACGGATTGCGGTGCTGATCATTCCTTGTAAAACATTTTTACACCCTAAATTTGCTATGACGACCCCAATGCGGATAGTCCGCTGACCAAAAGCCAGTAATAACGCATCTCGTTCTTGCTCTTTGGTTTTATCTTCCATTCTTCCATATATTTTTAGAAACAAAAACACAACGAGAGGCGTTAATAAACTGCTACTGCGTGCCGAAGAGGGCCAAAAGCATAGATTGCCTGTTAACGTGTTCACATAACCTATATGAACAGAAAATAACAAAAAATAAATAAATGTTGGGATATGTCAATTAACACACACGAAATTAAACGTTTTCTAGTCTTGTTATAATCAACTGATCATGAAGACATAGCCGTTTTACCTTTTCTTGCCCTTGGCCCATAGCTAGGAATTTCAACCTGTTACCACCGAACCCAGAGCGCTCAGCCAACTTCATTAGATCGCTGGCTGGGTCTGAACCGGGACTCAGAATAAAGATAATGGGTGAAAAGGGTGTGGATTGCTCAAATATGGCCTCGAAGCTGATGACAGGCGGTGTGACATATTTCTCCCCCATCCTCAAGGTGACGAAGTTAGTGATGGCGAGATACACACGATCCACGCGGAAACAGCGCAGTAGCAGCAGCCGCTGGAAGTCAGAGAGAGAGTCCTCGTATTTCATAGGGAAGCGAGCTGATTCTGGTGCATCGTTGTCGTTCCACTGTTATTCAAAATATAATTCTAATTAGCAGATATGTAGTCACTATCTAATGCTAATGCTGCGATTTGATTGATTGCCTTATTCATGGTCTATCACGTAATAGAGCCCCTGGGACCGTAACACTTTTAAGTTTTTAACATATAACAAATTATTTTATAAAAAAGGTAACATTCCTTTCGAAGTTTCGGCAATCTTACCTGGGGATTTCTTCTAAAATAAGACGAATATTCGCTTTCAATTTCTATCGTCAGTTTGATAGTTTATTCGGCCTCTGGCCACGTGGACTATTGGCCGATAGAAATGGCGCGGTCAAATTCTAATTGTTGATTATAGAAAGGAACAGTAAAAACTAGTGTTGTAAAGCAGACATAAGTTTCTAATCTAATGCCATGAGGTAAATTATGCCCTAACTTGGAATATTTTGACATAAATTTATTCAGTTTGTCGGAAAAATCGGTGACATGCACATCAACTGCATGAAAAACACACTTACGTCACCTAAGAAGTTTAAAATCGCAAATATTTGCACCACAAATACAAATTCCAAATCCAAAATGTTCATATCAATTTTGTTCTTATATTTCCCAATTTAGTGTTAAATACAGAGGCAATTTACCTATACTGCAACTAGGTGGAAAGAGTTTCAATCATTAATAGTGGAAAAACTCACACTCTTTAATACGCGTCCTACGAAGTATTCTTGTTTACTTTCTACTATTAGGCAGTTAACAAAATTGACGTATATGAGGTTATACGAAATTTATACAAAAGTCAAAAGCAACTGCGATCGTAGTAGTTGTAAAATCCAGTCAGATTAAGATAGAATGCAAACCTCTTTCCATTCCAGCTCATTCCTCTGAATATCATCAGCTAAGGATGATAACACATCCGGTGCGACCGTCATCAACTTCTGAACATCCTCCCATCCCTGGTCTGGCAACCACGCAAAGGGCTTCTGCCGCGCGCTCTTCTCAAGCGAAATATTTCCTTTGAGGAAGAAATCCAGTTCTTCATGCTTCAGGTTTCCATCTGCCTCCATGATTTTTATTGTCATTTGGAAAGAGAACAACAACTTGTGCCGCTCAAAGAGACCTGCAGAAACAACAGAGGAAAAATATTGTTAGGATTAGTACACAGAATATCCGAAGTACTACCATCTTGATTTCCCACGACCAGCTCCCATCTGGCCGTGTGGCTCAGTTGGCAGAGCAACGATGATCTGTTCTGGAGGTATTGGGTTCAAGGGTCAGAGTTTTTATTATTCTTTTTTTTCTTTCTCCGCCGTGCGAACGTTTCTTTTCTAGGGCTACCGCTCAGAAAGGATATTTGTGGAGGACTTTCAATTTACGACTACTGAATTACTGCAACTGAACTGGGTTATGATTGTGGATGAGCTACACTAAAATGGCACCTAATTTGGATCGACCATTTTCAGAACCACCAATTGACCGTAACAAAAAAGATGGCGGCTGGTACATTTACCCATAACTCCCAGCGCGCGTAAAACATGAAAACGCTCATAAAAACGTACATAAAGGATATAAGAACTTCAAACTTAGCATACACAATGTTATTAGTGCATAGACACGTTTCCGAAACAATGGTCTTCCACGTTCAACTTTTCACTGAGTTAGGTTCGCAATACATTGTGGTCAAATGTACAGCCGCCATCCTTTTAGTATGGTGGATTGATGTATTCAATCACTACGAAATCCTCCGCTACTTTGGACAAGAAGAAAGTGAAAAAAATCGGTCTGGCTTCTTTTAAGAGCCCGTCATGATCATCCGTCGACTATGGCAAGCGTGGGATCCAAACATCCGGGCAACATCTGGTTCAAGGAATTCAACCAGAATGAGATCAATATTTTGTTCACAATAATACTGAAACTCACTTTTTCTCGTAAATTTGGACCTAATTTTCCAAGTTGTAGGTATATATTGATATATATGTGTAAAACAATACGCGATCCTTTACTCTTTAGAGTTGCGGGTAACCGGTATGCACAGAAAATCGACGTATTTTTGACGTTTGACTCCACAGCTGACCAAAACATTTTAGTGTATTCAAGTTAAGGCGGAGTACTGGCGGAGCAGGCTAAGTAAAGAATGCACCTTCGACTTCCGCTGATACCAACTTTATAGAGTTGAAGGAACTATCACTGTTAAATAAAGTCACTTTATTTTTACTTCATAACCATTATAAATATTGTTAACTCTGATAATATATATTTTGTCTTCAGAGTTTATGCCCCCCCCCCCCTCTATTTTCTACGTTTTTCATACAATCAGTTATCTATATGTAAATTGTTTTTGTCTTCTTTCACTTCCTCCCGTTTCAACTAGCATCAGTTAACTGGAAAATCATATTGTTACGCAATCACTTATTTGTCTTAATAAAGTTATTGTTGTTGTTCTAGCTAGTGAACCAACAGTGGTAATAATCTCACCAGTACAAGCGTAGTTGTACACATTCAGTTTCAGAGTGTCCATAATGTTTTTTAGCCGCTTGGGTAGAATGGTGTCTGGAAGACTCTTCCTCAGTGACAGGTCGAACACTTCCAGGTACGAGGAAAGCGAGTACTGGTACATAGAGTTAACAATCGACATTTCTGATAGCACAAAGAACAGCACGGCGCCAAGCTTTGCGGCTGGCCGGTAGCCATCACGGAGCTTGTCAATATCGATTGCAGTCTTTGCTCCAAGCTTCAGTTTCTCAGAAACCTACAAGAGAGGGCTGATAATAGTTAGAAAGACGTTCTTCTCCTACAATGTATTACTCTTTCATTAAGACAGACACTTCCGGATCCAGCGACAATCGTTGATGATAGTTTTGAGTCATCTGACAGGCGGTTCAATCACACAAAATATATGTATGACCTTCATTTTAACGAGGAACTAATTAAGAATTAAGTTACTGTAATTCTGTCTGTCTGTCTGTCTGTTCGTCTGTTTTGTTTATAATCACCTCCTCACCTCAACTGCTTTCGTCTTGGTGTCCTCGAGTGTCTGCACCAGCTCCACATTATCCAACATGTTCCCAGTGGACGTGGCCAGCTCACGCAACAGTGTGTCTTCAAGATCTTTCAGAAGTTTCTTGTTCTCACTGAAAGGCACTTGGTCTTAATAACGTGCATATCATAAAAAAATGCTACTACTTAAATGGCTTTAAGGTACACGTGCTCACCTGAATGAGCCTCTAGTTCCTATTTCAGATATTATCTAAGCTACCTAGCATCCTGAATGAGCTCCTTAAGACATTTGGGCAACCTTTGCCATGTAAATATGTAATTATGTAGACATAGGTACCATTTGAGGCACTATTTAAGGTACCTATAGTCTCCTGAATAGGCCTCCTACGACAATAGGTATTATTCAAGGTACCTCGTCACCTGAATGAGCCTCTTAGGACACTAGGTAATTTAAAAGTACCTGGTCTCTTCAATGAGCCTCTCACGACAATATAGGTACTATTTGAGGTATTTCGTAAAGTACCTGGTCTTCTGAATAAACATCTTATAATTAAGTATACTATTGAAGGTAGTCACCTGAATGAACCTCTTACAACAATAGGTATTATTCAAGGTACTGTTTAAGGTACCTAGTCTACTGAATTAGTCTCTCACGACAATATAGGTACTATTTGAGGTATTTCGTAAGGTACTTGGTCTTCTGAATGAATAAACATCTTACAACTAAGGATACTATTGAAGGTAACTGGTCTCTTGACTGAACCTCTAATAACAAAAGGTATTCCTTAAGGTGCCTGATTTCTTGACTGTTCTTTGTACAACAAAAAGTAATATTTAACGTATCAATTAAAGTACCTAGTTTCCTGAATAAGCCTCTCTCGTTGTTCCTCCAGCTCCTTCCTCTCGAATCCAACAATAACACTCAACAGCTGATCCTCCAGCCCCTTCAGCGTCACTGTGTAGTTCACCACCATAGTCCGACTGAAGTGAGCCGGGGTGTACTTGGGGTTGGACAGCTTCGTATTTAGGTACAGCCGGAAGTTCGGGTCATAATCCACTTCCTTGTCTCCGAGGATGACGAACTCTCTTCCCGGCTCCCCCTGTAGGACAGTAAAATTATTGGACATACGGTATGGTGTAAAGGGAGACCAAATAGCTGTCAATGAATGGACACACAAAGAGAAGGATGAGAGAAAAACTATAACACAGCCTAAGAAATACATGAAGAACTAACAGAAGGGAGAAAAGAGCACACGCGAGTTAAAATAATAAAACGGTGAAGAGGAATACAAGCAAGATAAAACAAGGGATATTGAGAAAAGGGTGAGAAGAGACAGCAAGTTAGAAAGATTAGTAAATTGGTTTGTACCTTGATGTTCTTGTCAAGAACGTTATCAATAACTGGATCAATATATTCATCAACATCCTTGAACAAAATTGGGAAACCGTATTTGATGGCTAGCTCCAACTGTTTCAAAAAGTCGGGATCGTTAAATGTGGCAACCTGGAACGAAGAAAAGATACGAATTGAGTTTCATTTGTTCAAACGTAATTTCAGAATTACGTGGTCAAGAAATGTAATACAGGTTCGGCATTCATTGAATTAATATATACAGTTATACACAAGTCATTGCAGACAGGTCACACGATGTAAAGGTCATTTAGATAAGGTAAAAACATTCGGTTTCCAAAAAACATGGGTCAAATTTATTATATATGAGAACCCATTTGTGTCTTTTACACTAGAAGGTGACAACCAACCTTTAAATTATTGGCTTCTTCCTTCTTTTTAATCCAGTTCAACGCCTGCTGCTGCGGGTCAATACAAAGGGGATATCGACTGGCCTGGGTGGTCAATATACCGTTCTCAATGGACAGTTCATCAGGTGGAAGCCCTTCAGAAGTCCATCTGCTGATCTCCACATCATTAGTGAGAAGGGCGTCAATTTTAAACGGCTGCGTTATTGGTATTTCTTTTGCTAGTATATCCTTTTCCCACTCGTCGCGCAACATGCTGCGCCGGAAGTCCCAGCTAAACGCGCCGAGGTAGCTCATGAACGCCGACCCCAACAGGCAGTCGCCGAGGAGGCGCACGCGTTGCCGTTTCAGTTCTTCAAGATCTTCAGTCCATCTAGAAACAAGTATGGTTCGTAAGCATATTTCAAACCTAAATTCCACGAATCTTCTATGACTTAAGGTTTGTAAAATCTATGGAATAAAATTCTGAAAATTGACTCGAATATTGGTGAACCATGAAGAAGTTGCGTGCCATGAATTGACTATCGAATTTGGCCGAGTAATTCTGACCATATTTCTAACCTTCATGGTGCTTTTCCTCAAATCCAGTATTGGAACGTATTTAAAATCGCACATATTCGAGTGGTTAAAACCTGCTAGGAACGGCGATAAATTTAACTACGCTTGAACAAATGGCAATGAGTAGAGAAACTTCCGATGTACTATTATGTTAATATTTTGCTAGCAAACATAAGAAAATCTTTTACAAAAGCAATCTGAGCCAAACCATCAAAAGGGTCTCCACGCGCACAA
This sequence comes from Antipathozoanthus remengesaui, assembly GCA_025434805.1. Classification (NCBI taxonomy): domain Eukaryota; kingdom Metazoa; phylum Cnidaria; class Anthozoa; order Zoantharia; family Parazoanthidae; genus Antipathozoanthus; species Antipathozoanthus remengesaui. The sequence continues at coordinate 2,363 of JANSTR010174264.1, read as the reverse complement.
GCCAATGAAATTACAAAAATCTTGTAGACATCTTACCTTACTTTCTCGGAGCCGAGACCGGAAATGAGTTTATCAGCAGCAATCAACCTCCTCTCCATAATCTCCGCTTCCTCCTGAAGGCTGGTTTTTTCTCTCATGGCAGCGTCATATTTCTCACTCAACGACTGCAGTTCTCCTTCAAGAGCCTTTACCTCGCGCTCAATCTTTTCCAGTTCGCGTTTGCTGAGATGGAAGTTCCTTTCAAGTCGAGCCACCTAGAAACAGGTTAACGATGAATGAAAGCTGTAATGGATGACATTCAACGGAGTAATCAAATCTGCTACATTTTTTATCCCATAACAAAGAAAATACAGCCAATCGGAAACCACAAAAGCCGTCGTATATTCTGCAATATACAGGTAATATATAACGGGGATTTTTTACACTCTGCTTTCTGGCCATGACGTGCGCGCGCGAGCTAGTTTCCCGCCACTGAGTGACGTGCGCGCGCGAGCTAGTTTCCCGCCACTGAGTAACGTGCGCGCGCGAGTTAATGTGTACGTCCTTACGTGCGTACCGTCACACAATCCAAAATTTTTCCTCAATAAAACAAACATGGAACAAAAAAACCCCAAAGAGCTCCCAAATTTTTCAATTGAAATGGTCTTTTTTGTAGACGAGGAATGAGATAAAATAGTTCTCAAAAGGCTCGTGTGTATACGGAAAACACAAGTGACAAGTGGTACAGAAAATATCACATATCTAGTCCATCGATTCATTGATTCATCAATCCATACTTCATAGTGAAAAGAATGAAACGATTAATAGTAATCAAATACGGCTTAAATACGGAGCGATCCTATATAAAAAGGCAGAGAATCTCAGCCTGTCAATCACGGTTATTCATGTTGCGTGTGACTGGTTGATAAACAATGAAAACTGACCAGGTGTGATGGTGAGCAAAGTTCCACGCTCGACTTGTTCGATTTCCAATCCGCAAAATTTGAAATGCATATTAAAATTTATTAGGACCAAGAGTTAAAATATCGCTATATTTCATATACAACAGTTAGGTTTATATATTAGAAGTATTTATTGAGAGATTATTTGATTCTTCTGTACAATAAAGACACCCAAATTACAAGATGTTTCCCGTTCAACCGTTACTGCGGTCGCTTTTAATCATATCTTGTTCGATCTGCTGTGGTATCTAACAAGGGGGAGGAGCTTTGCCTTTTATAGGAACACTCCGTGTATAAATATGGGGTTTAAGTGCGAACAGTTCAAACTTCTCATAAACATTGTACCTTTTCTCTCTTGGGTTTGATCTCTCGTGCCACAGCACAGTAACCCATAACAGCCACCACAAACTTAAGCAAGCCGGCTCCAGCGAATGAGACCTCCTTCATTTCCTCTACGGTCGTGTTCAGCTCTTTCAGCAGGTCACGACATCGCTTCACCTGACCGGAAGTGATTCCGTCCACGTCCAGCTCAGTCAGGCTCTTCAGGAAGTTTGTCTCGGACATCATGCCCTTGGCGACTTTCCAATTTACTTCCTTATATCCTTTCAGGATCACGATAGCTTCGGAAACCATCTGTACTGCACGGGGTGGTTTTGCGAATGATCTATTCAGTGGAAAAATACCACATTATTTGTTTTGAGGATTCAGTTACAGAATATTGAATTTCGACAGTTGAAGGTGTCACGAGTATGCAAATGTAGCAATATTCAAAAAATAAATTAAATGAAAAAGCCTTTCAATCCAACGAAATATAAGTTCAATTTAATGAAAATTTAGTTCTTGAATATTGCTATATTGGGCTTGCCATACACGAGAGTTGTTAAGTGTTACATACACAGCATTTAGAAAAACAGAAAACTAGCAAAATGCAGACGGATAAGCAGACAAACTGGACGCAGTGTACAGAAGCAAACGGGCACGGACAGAGGCAAGAATATGAATCCAAGCCTGAGCCCGAACCTAAACATAAACAAACACAATCATAAGTGCAAATTGTAATTAATATAACCACAGGCACGAGCACCAGATGATTGGCGGTTTCAAGCTCAGAACGCCTGTTTGAATTGATCATATGTCACCATCCCAGAAGACTTTGGGGACATAAAGGGCTCAAAATGGCCATCATTCATAAATATCACTCGTCGGTTTTAAAAACGTTTCTAAAACATTCTTTTAAAATTCTTTGAATGCATTTACCAGCTAGAGTTGTAAAAGGGCTGATAAATGTAACGGGCAAATAATACAACAAAAATAATTATCATTATTATATGGCCAAGATAGTACACGCGCTCTGATTGGTTCTTGGCAACAGAAGATTTTATGGTAATCTCATAATGACCGCTCGTGGGAGGTCATTATGAA
>JANSTR010174153.1:0-16552 GCA_025434805.1 Antipathozoanthus remengesaui | reverse complement strand
GAATTTTGCATTTGGTCAGGGAAATTTGGAATTCTGCTCAAAGTCAGGGAAATTTATATCACTTTGGATATTCAGATCCTGAATTAGTTAGTTTGATCCTTGTCAACAAGCTGAAAAGAAGGGCAAATGGGCTTTACTGCTCAAGTCAAATGCATTGCGAACCAAATGAAAACTGTGGGAAAGCATATCGAGCAGCTTGACAATAAACTTAAGACAATGTGAAATCAAACTGAATCAAACAGCATTCCGTTAGAAACTACTGGGTTTAAAGTCAGTGAAATTTTGCTCCAGGTTTAGGGAAAAGTCAGGAATTCAGTTATTCATTCCGATGTGTGGCAACGCTGTACTAGCATATCAACTGGACGGGAATTCTCGTCCTATCTTTTAGGGGTTAAAATCGTGGCGTGTGGACTTTTAGGAGTAAATGCGCGAAAGTCATAACTTTTGCATTTTGGGGAATTTTTTTTTTTATCCGTTTGAAGATGTTTGTAAGATGCCCTTCGGGATGGCTAGAACGCTTGTAAACACTGCAAACGGCTTTGTGGTGAGATCGCGTACTAAAAACAATTAGTGAATAGTACTTTTGGGGTTAAAAATAAGGTTCGACCCTGCCCAACTATAGGTATCTATTAGGTGCTGAATACAATTTTTCTGACGAGAATCCGATGTTTGTGATAACTTGGATATCCAGAATCGGTGGCCGTGAGGTCTGAAGCCCGCGACCCGCCAGGAACATTCAGAGCTTGTACGACGGAACATTTCCTATTCTACAGTACCGCTCTTGCAAGGATACCGGGGATTCCCGGGCTCTTATTCATGCACTTTTTTCATTTCACGACGTGACAACAAGCACTTAAGACAAATCCCGAAGCTCTTATGGTTGTTAGTCATTTTGTTGATGTAATCATCTGGGAACTTCTTATTTGGCAACCGCGCCTAAAAGAGTCGTATTTTTTGGTGCGGCGCTTACCGGGGGCGCTTATTAGCCAGCGAAGCAGGCGCTTGCTTCGAACGCATAGTCTCTCGAACACCGAGCGAAGCGAGAGAGCGGTGAGGCCTAAGGCTCGCACCGGGCGCTTTTTTTTTTGCACACGTACAAAAAGAACCAGTGGGACCGCTATCGAGGGACTGCTTCGCAGGCTAGGCGCTTATTTGAAACACGAGCTTTGCAATCCAAATAAAGGCACAAGTTTTCTCCTGTAATTAGTTTTATTTGCTTGTTTTACAGAGACGTACGTGGATCTTTTTACCGTACGACTTATACAGGTCGGCGAAATGACTGCTCGGAGGAGGTTGTAGTTCTGTATTATAAGTGTCTTCTGATTTTGGATTTTGATTTTGATTCAGTTTTTTTTAAAAAAAAAATGTACTGATATTCCATAGACCTAATCTTTTTGGCTTCTGTTGGTTTAACTGGCGGTTTTCCGAACTACAGTTACAAACGTCCACTAGAAAGGGTTGGTCAGGAAATATCTCAACTTGTTATCAGAACTACAGCAGAATACAAGTGCGCGATACAGAACTAACTATGCTAAGTTTTACAAGCAATGTCACTTACAATCGAGTCAATGATTGGCTCGGAGAATATCTGATCAATCAAAATACCATATATTCACTGGACTATTGCATCAGCTTTGGGCAGCTGAACACACCATTAGCGTATCTAAGGGAAACGATGAATCTCATGCAAATCAAAAGGCACCGCCTTTGATTCATATTAAAAAAGTTAGATATGTGTTGCATATCACTAGTGTTAAAGTAAGAACATATGGCAAAGTTAGCATTTTATTTGTAGTTACAAATACATTAAATTGACCTTTCCAAAAATTGCTCATCTCCTCATTATCCTGTTTCGGAAAATTTAGACTTCTTAAAAAACTTAGACTTATTACTTCTTAAAATTCAGACTTGTTAAAACACTTAAAATCCACGATATCAACTCATAAAACTAACTATATTTTCATCATAGTTGTTACTCACGAAGCCGTGTCACAAACTTCTAAATACTGTAGTTACAATATAGGATCCAGTGTTCCCTCGCGGGACCGCTGAGACCATAACACACTATGCACATAAAATAGTAAAACTCGGAGGAATCTAAGGCCGCTTTCCATGTAAACGTTGTTTCCAGTGAGTTGTGGAACTGAACGCACGATGCATTGGAACTGATCCAGCCCAGACTGTTCCAGCCCAGACTGGTCCTGCCCAGCTAGACTGGTCCTGCCCAGACTGGTCCTGTCCAGACTGGTCCAGCCCAGACTGGTCCTGCCCAGACTGGTCCTGCCCAGATTGGTCCTGCCCAGACTGGTCCTGCGCAGGCTGGTCCTGCCCAGGCTGGTTCTGCCCAGCTAGACTGGTCCTGCCCAGACTGGTCCTGCCCAGACTGGTCCAGCCCAGACTGGTCCTGCCCAGACTGGTCCAGCCCAGACTGGTCCTGCCCAGACTGGTCCTGCCCAGGCTGGTCATGTCCAGACTGGTCCTGCTCTTGGATCAGAGCCGCTTAGTTTACCACCGCCGGGGAAAAAAATACGCGCGTGCTTTCTTCAGCAACTCGGAGGTTTTGCCGGAAGCATACTATAAGCATTTCCTTTGTTAGCAACACGCAAAGTCAAAATTGAAATTGATTTTCAATTACACTTGATCAAAACCAGTTCCATTTAGTAGACCACGCTAATGAAATGGAAAGCAACCCAAGACAGTTATCATGTGATCATCTCGATCACCCGGCCAAAACCCTTTTTTTTGTCAACAATACTCACCGTGATAATCGGGGGGTGGAATATAAAAAGCTTGATTTACTGAACCAATGGACTCTCTGCTCTTTTCGGGAGGCGGTTTGCTGATTTGGACGCCGTTCGCAAAGGCCAGCTCGTAACTTTCATTATCGCCTGGTACATCGGAGTGTCTGGCTGGGTGGACTGGGGATGAGCGAGCAGCCAGTTTGTTCCCAGGTAGTGTTTCCATGGCAGTATCATATGGCGCAGGACCAATGGAGCAAAGGAGCACGGGAAGGAAGCACAGTCCATGAAACATGCCGTATAGAACGACAGTAAAGAAAATCTAAAGATGGAGGCAGCTCTTGGTTTTAATACAAAGCAAATATATATATTTTTAATACAAACTTAGCTAGTATAGCAGTTCGTTCATGAAAATTGAAATGAGCGGTTTGTTTAAGCCCAGCGACGGGCGAATGAATGGTCTTCCGGTTCTTAACGTTCATGTTAACCTCTTCAACCCAAGAAATATATCATCCACACAAAATATGTTATTTGGATACGAGAGTAAAGTAATTGATCACACACAGCAAGCTTTCAAAGATGAAACGTGAAATTCTCCCAGCCTGTTTACAAGGAAAGTAAAGATGGACAGTTTAGGAGAATTCTGCGATACGCCGTATGGCGTGTTCGGGACTGAAAGGGTCCGAGTCATTACTTCAATTGACCTCCTCGCACACAATCTGGGGATACTGAACCCGTGTTGGCAGTCGGAGATCTTACCAACTGCGTTAACCTCGCGCACAAACTGGTGATATGGAACTGAATCCAGGACCTCCTGATTGGAAGTCAGAAATCTTACCAACTGTACTAACCTCGCACACAGACTGGGGATATTGAACTGAACACTGGACCTCTTGTTTGGCTCTTACAGATCTCACCAACTGTGCTAACCTCGCACACTAACTGGGGATACTGAAATGAACCCAGGACCTCCTGACTGAAAGTCAGAATCTTACCAACTGCACTAACCTTGCACACAAACTGAGGATATTGAACTGAACACTGGACCTCTTGATTGGCAGTTCCTGATCTCACCAACTGCACTAACCTTGCACACAAACTGACGATGTTGAACTGAACACTGGACCTCTTGATTGGCAGTTACTGATCTTACCAATTGCACTAACCTCGCAAACATACCGAGGAAACGGTTCTCACCTTGAAAAACACTTGGAAAACGAACGAGTTGGAGGAAGCCAACAGAACGAAGGCAAGGAATGTACTGAACCCTCCGTTCCACACGGCTGGACCGATATTATACAACGTGAGGAATGCACGCTCTGCAGGTCAATAACACATCAGTGTTAACCGAGCTCTGTGCCGAAATATAATTTACTACTTCAACCTTTCTGATCCATCCAATTTCCAAGTTACAGGTGGCGGGTTTGAAACATTTAATGGTGATCTACAGGGGGTATGAATTTTTTGTGGATATTTTGCATTTACCCTCCACCCCGGGGTAGTAGATACTTTGTGACCAGTCCCATATTTAAAATTTAGAGAGTCAACGGCTATTTCAGTGAGTTAAAAGTCGGTGTATTTTTTCAACTAAACCTAACTATAAACTCGTGCAATGATTTCCTGTGTGTAGATACGCGAGGGTATTGTTCAGTAATCCACTAGCTGTTCAAATCGAGGATCGCTTCGATACGTTCGTTAATCGATTCAAATTTACGATGTTCTAACAAGTAATGAATTCAAAATTTGAACAACAAATCATTACACCAATGCTTTCTTCGGTTCATGACTTGGAAAACGGCCAAAGTCAATTCCTCAAGTCCATTTGAAACGCAACCGCGATGAATATTCAACTTTCATCAAACGCACATGAGTCAGAAAAGAGTTAATCAAACCATACACTGCATGTATACATGCTTGAGTAATAAAACTACCTGAAATCTCTGTATTACACTCAAAGAGCTAATAAACAGCAAGATATGAATGAGGATCACAATTTCTTTCTGGCCGACATCTTCGAATGAACTCCGAAGAGCTAATATGCTTATGATTGGTTGATTCCGGACTCATACCCAGACCTACATACTACGCAGACAAGGAGAGCGAGGAAAGCAAGAGATATGAGACATAAATTATTCAGAGATGGAAACGCAAGCTCACTGACAGAAGGACAAACACTGAAACAGACAACTAAAAAGAGGACAGACAAACAGGAAACCTCTATACTAAATTTTCAAAGAAGACAAATTTTCTTAAACGAGACGTTCTGGTATAAAAAGGACTGTTCAGGCCATTGTTCGGTTTATACACCGATCGGCCACCGTCTAGTAAACAACTCTGTCACAGTTGCGTAACATACGATGTTACTTTCGGTACAACTTGTATTTGTTGGTATTAGAAACGCGCTTGCTTTCACGTTTATCTTCCATGTTATTAATTTTAATATTGCGTGCTGAAAGTATTTGTAGCTTCCTTCTGTTCACTTTTTTACATTCTTATTTCGTTTCTGTCTGTTATTTAATTGCTTTCTTATCTCGGGTCAAAGTTTGAAAATTACAAACTGGCAGTTCCACTTTATACCACCTTACAGAAATTGTTACAACATCTTCGTTTTTGAAATAGAATTGTCGTGATTTTAAAAAACTGATGAAAGATTGCAAAATCAAATTTATATCGTTAAAATGACGGAATTGCTATATCTCGAAGCAGTTTCGTTCGCCGACCGCTTTGGATTGTATAGGGTCGCGTTAAAACGACGCGGAACGGAAATTGTGGGAATTGAGGAAATTGCGGAAATAACCGAAAGTAAGCTATAAAAGCAGCGAAAATGGGTAAAAAATTAAAAGAATAACAAATGCTAAAATAAGTGGGAAAGCTGAAAATTAAATGCCGTTAAAACACAAAATGAAAAGGAGATAGAATTTTTCTTTTATTACTAGCTAGTGCACTGCGTTTTTGTCTAATTCTTAAACAACAAGATTGTAGTTCAATATCAGTAATATCGCCATGAGACTCCTTTTTTATTTTATTCTTTTGGCAATTTCAGCCGAAAAATGCTCTTATTCTGTTCTTACGCGCTATGTTTAAGGTAGGGGGTCAAACCCCCTTAAAATTAAAGTGCTCTTGTGAGCTGTTTCACAGGAAATTTGAAGTGTCTTACTCAAACTATTATTAAATGCCATGGGCCGGTCAGTGTGTTATGGGAGTAGGTTGCACTACTGCAGTTCGACATTGAACACTTTGCTTGTTTGTCTTTATAAAAACAGGATAGGGAAAATGTGATAAACGTATTGTTGGTTAGTTCGAACGTATCTTAATCGTACCTGTTGCAAGTCCAACCTTCACAGGTTTGTCTTCTTGTTTGAGTTGAATTAATTCGCAAAGAACTCAGCTTGTATTCCAGATTGCTTTTCAACTGTCTAAACACAAAATTCGAAATCCTAGAATTGATTCATTGCCAAAATATAGTCATATGGCAAACAGGTAAACACAGCAATTAAGAGGTTACATTCCTTCTATGGTTCTGTATATAGCGCAGAAAGATTGTGAAGAAAACTTTTATCAATTCGAGAAAAACTCACCGCGACATTTCCTTCTTTGGTTTTACACTTAGTGTAGTCGGATTTGCATTGAAGTACATATTCAAAACGTGAAGTATTTAAAAAAATAATACTTCGCATCGGTGGTTGTAATTGTCAGAAGATTTTATAGATTGTGTCTGAGCACCAGTTTTGGTATAAAAAGTGGAAACTTTGACAAATTATAGAACTATATAAGCGCTTTGAACTCAGTTATGTCTTTCCGCCTGCTTAAAATCCTACAGTTTCATTAGCTTTTTTGTTCTTTTGCTATTTTTGTATGTTATTGACTTAATTATGTTATTCATTAGTGAATATTTGGTAATTTATTGCAAATTTCAAACATTCTAGCGCATTCTTTCAGCGTAACAATGGATTAAATCTTGAATTGTGTAATTTATCTGGTATTTCAATATTAGAGAAACAACACTCGCATCTCAGAATCGGATGAGTAGTTTTAGAAAACAGTTAGAGGATTCACAGTCACATACACAGTGGTGTCCAAGACAATACCGGCGATGGCGATGACAATCATGACGACGACAGCGATAGAGCTGCTAACGGTGATAATGACAGTGACATTGTTGGTTACGGTGATGGTGATATTGACAGTGAAGGTGGCAGCGATGGTGATGATGGCGGTGATGATGGCATGGTTGATGATAGCCACTTCGATGATTATGTTGATGACGTATGAATGTTCCTCGTTTTATATGCGCATCTATGCCCACTGTTCAACAGACTTGACACACACGTATTTAGAATTATCTCAAGTTGGTGTCTTAGCAGCCTGCGTAGCTAGGGGTATTGTTATAACTGTAGAAAAGTCGGAAATTGCACCATCTACTCGATTCGGCGCCATATTGGATGCGCACAAGAGGAAAGACTGAGGAGAGCCTAAAGGAGGGGGAGGTCTTTCCTCTTCCCTTCCTCCACCCCCCTCATCCGTTTCTCCTCTCCCAAGGCTCTCCTCAGATACTCGTCCAATATGGCGCCAAAATTCGAGTGAATTTTGAATTTCCTTGATGCAACACCGTTGACACCACTACGCAAGCTAGTGTCTCGGCATCTTTCCTCGTTTGCTAATTGTTGCTCTTTCTCGTAATCTTGTCTCACAGAACATTTGGGATTTGCAATTAACGGGTTATCATTTTTACTGACATGACATTTCAATTCGATGTTCTTTCTCAAGGCAGTTCGTCAAGCGGGAATTTGGAGAAGTGAGAAACTATTATGCCTAAAATAGAGAATGAACTGTTCATTAAAAGGGGTACCGTAATCGTGCTATGACATGGAAAGCCAACAAGATCCATTAAAGTTTAACACTTTTCAGACAGTGCTTTGAAGGTGGCATTCGAAGTCCCAGGTGCCATGGCAACAGCTTGACAATCAAATACATGTTAACTCGTAGCTGTAAATTGGAGAAAAAGACTTGAATTTGGATTGTGTAATTATTTGACTTTTCGTTTCGGTAGTAACTTCTACTCTCATCAGGGAGTGAATCATAATGAATAAGTTCGATTGTAAATATGATAAGGGTAGAAGTTATTACCGAAACGTTGGAGATTTTAAGATCAATATACATTTTTAAGTCAGTGTTAAACCATTTAATCATTTTTATAATTCTAATATGCCTGACTGCAATTTTAACTATACTGATTTTATATTCTTCCAAAAATTGGCAAGAAATCTAGTGGGGGGGGGGGAGGGGGTTCGTTGATCCCCATTGCTTGTTTAGGGGTTGATATTCTAAGAAACCAAGTTTTAGCACTAAAGTGCTTCATATTGTCCACCATACTGAATTCCAGCGAGACAAATCGGTAATAGGTATATCGTAAAGAGACACGGCAGGTGATTTTAAAAATTGTTAAATTTTAGTTGTTATTGATTGCGGCCAATGCTTACATCGAAGCTTATTTAGTACAAATAGTAATTTTATTAACTCACCAAAGCAGCCTTCTTAAATATTCTAAAATCTCGGATCTCGTAATATTGTATTGCAATTTTTGAAATATCCAGCCTGATTTCATTACTATATATTTTGTTGTTTCTTTAAGCCCCCCAAACTTATGTTTCAACGTTAGATTTGAACTACACTCGTATTTTAGTCAAAACTAATATCATGTGTCATGTATTTTTTTCTGTTTCTCAGTATAGCTAAATTCAGACAGTATAATTAGTAAATGAAAGTTATGGAAACGAAGAGCTGGTGATTTCACCCTAGAAACTTTTACCCTCGCTGAAAAACCACAACATATGTATCAACTTTGAGGTGATCTATCCCGTCTATATTATGCAGATATAGTTTGATTATTCCAAGTAAATATTCAGATATGGTGCCAAAACCTCACGTTCATATTAGTCAGAAGTGAAAATAATTTTCCGGACGGTCTGCTCTTGATCTGGAGGCAGCTGCAGAAAAATATTGTTCGTTTTAGTTGCCGTTGTCGTCGGTTTTTTCTTCTGATAATTCACACTTGAGACACGGCGGTGACTGAGCAAGCAGGTATACAATACGGTAATCGTAGAAGACTAAAATCTGTGTTTGCTTTGGTATAGTTTGGCCACAATACTGGGTTTTACTTTGGCAATCCACACTGGTTTCATCTTTATTACTGACATTGAGGAGCTGATTGATGAAATTCAGAAGGTTTATTGACACGAGTATTTAACAATCCGAGCGCCTGATTTCAACCGAACTAACTCAGATTGATCCCAATTTAAACATATGAAACATGCCATAAACATCCACATGGATCTTGGCATATAATCGGTATTATATTTCTTGATGTAATAACAAAGTTATCGCTCTTTTTAGCGCAAAATGTTTGCTTCTTAGAACCAACCAAGCGATGCATATTTTGCTTGCGTTCTTTCTTTCAACTTTTTCCAATGTGTAAATTTTCATCAATTATCTCATTACAAAAGACATCTTGACATTAAACTTCTACATTTTGCATTTGGATCAAGCTTTCCCAAACACGAATATTGTCAAACTTTAAGAAAATAGTTTTTTTGCGTTGGAGGTTAGGTATCAATCAAGAGTTCCACACCGTGAAGTTGGATCGAAGAAAGCGTTAGCCTGCCTTCGTCCGGGCATCACATATTGTCAACATGTCAAATTGCCTTGTTTTTCTCACTCTTGTAGTCTTGCAAAACATTTAGGGAGAGGAGAGGAAGGAGGGTAGGCTATGGCTACGTTGCTGCTTGTAATTACGAAAAGATTAAAAAATTTATTGCCCTTGAATTTATTCAATCGCACATGGCGAAGGTTTCGTCGAGTGAAACTCTAATATAACAATGCTGAGCATTGCACTCGTCCATCACATATTTCTTCGTTTTATTTCCAAAATATTCCCAGCTATATATTAATAGTTACTTGTTTATTCTACAGATTTGGGGATCAGCAAAATTTTGGCCCTTAGAACTTAATTTTTAATCAGTTGAAGAGTGGAAGTTTAAGAATACAAACCTACTGAAGCAGTGACAACATTTTATCAAGCTTTGAGAACAGTAGCTGCTCGCAAGTATTGAAAGAAATCAGCTGTTGAGGAACAACATCTATAATACTTATCGAGAAATCTGTGATACTAGCTAAAAGGTGATTTACAACAGCACTAACATCATACTGAAGAAAATAGTGATGTCAGTATCAAGAAAAGGAATCTTGAAGATGAAAAAGTATCTACGATGAAGCTGAAAACTGAAAGAAACTAGAAAAACTTGACAACAGTTTACTAAGAGAAGCAAGTAACGACTCCCCACAACTGTTCACCGCCAAGAATTATTGAGTATTTCTGTCTTTTGAAACATATGTTATATATTGAATTCGCTTTGTCTGATAAAAGATATTTGTTCAAATGCCTTTCATAAGTGGACTGTGTGAAAATGTTTCGGCTCCTACAGTTCTTTCCTGGACTACAGCTTCCATTTCTATGCTACTTTGTGTACTGACTGTGCCAGGAAACCTTATAATCTGTGTGGCAATAATACGAGACCCTTACAGAGAACTTAGGACACCTTTTAACTACTTTGTCCTCAACCTATCAGCAGCTGACCTCATTATAGGAGCAGTGACTGAGCCAGCATTCATTGTGTACCACATCAGAGAAGCTCTGGGATACTCCGTGATGAAGTACATCTGGATAGTCCACTTGACGTACTTCATTTCATGTTCAGCCTCGCTTCTAAGCTTGTCAGCTTTAACGATTGATCGATACTTAACAGCTGTCAGTTTGTATAAACGAAGTCTGACGTCACTAAAGGCACTTTTAATATCTGCCCTTATATGGACCCTCGCATTGACACTCCCAGCTCTATACTTTTATACGGGTTTCTACTTGTTTTCTTTCATATTTATTAACACTGCAGTTGTGACGATTTTTGTCATTGTTGTTTTGTCCTACATTCGCATTTACTGGAAACTAAGATGCCAAGTTCGTCGTTGGGGAACACTGAATCATTCTCATGTCCAAATGAGAGCCATTCGCTTAGAAAAGCATCTCACGAAAGCCTTTCTTCTCATTCTGGGATTTTTTATTCTTTGTTACGCCCCGGCATGTGCTATGATTTATGTGATCAATTTCTGTGACGACCACTGCAGCTGCGATCTAGTCCACTGGTTCCGAGACTTCCAGTTCTTGTTGACTCTTCTAAACTGTTCACTGAACCAATTCTTGTACGCATTTCGAATGCCAGATTTCAGAAGAGCATTCTGGAAGCTCGTGAAGTGTTCAAGACTGTTTGATTATGAGCTTAGTTGGCAGACAAGCTCTGAACCTACTACTCCAGTTCTTGCTAATGGTCGGCACTTTGGACGGATTGAGGAACTGCAGTTGAACAATCTTGGACACGTGAATGAATCACTTGCAACATTTAGAAATTTACGAAGTTAAGATGCGACAGTTACTGTTTTACTGTAGTTAACTTTCTCTCCTATTTAAAAATAGACCATAAAATTAATATTGATTACTTTGCTTGTGATTGTTTGGAGTGCGGTTTGATTAACTAGTGCAGTTGTTTTATTTGTACAGTGCTGTATATCAATTCACTTACTCTTTTCGAAAAGATTTGGCAAAAAAACTATCAGAAAGCTTTAGCAGAAAGGACGTCTTTTCCTTTAATAAATTTCTGAGCGTCTGACCGGTAGTTTGGGGTCATGGGTTCGACTCTTTTTTTTCTTCTGAGAAAAAGAGGCTTGTGACAACAACAATAATTCTTTCACAGTAATTAATTCCTGTGTCCGTAAATATGTATGTTCGATAAAAAGTTAGAAAGCTTCAATTTGAAGTGGAAGAAAGATCACTCAGTCAATCAGTATATTCCGGTGTTCACGCCAATACCCCCCCCCCCCCAAAGAAAACAGGCCATTTGCAACTAGTGATCATATGATAGAAATAATGATATACTGGAATGTGACAGACTCCAAGACAAGGTTAAGGGACAGTTAACTAGAAAAGCGTGATTTTTCTTTTGTTTATATTTCCAGTTACCACCAATTATAGATCATTTTCACCAAGTCCCTAGAGAAGGCATGGTGGCCATGTTGGTTTGCACAACAAAAGAATCTAATTACAGTTCTACTGTTATTGTACTCCAAAATGGCCGCCATGACGTCACGTGAAAACGATCTATATCGTTATTTGTACCATGTGATCACTGGTTGGAAAAGGGCTATTGAGCTTTTCAAGTAGTTTCTCAAGACTGCGGTTCAACGGCTCGTCAGCTGTTGAATTTCCACTTACGGTTATTGTATTCTGTAATTAAGCCTATTCTTGTTGTGCCGTTTCATTGGCATTTTCCTGTTCTTCAGGACGGTGGCGTCAGCCAAACGACCAACAAAACAATAGGCTTGATTGATAAAACAATAGAATTGATTATTCAAACACAATAGGTGCCCTTTGTGCTGCGTATTGATAAGATATTTCAATTTGAGGGTGTTCGCTCTACGAACTGCAGTCTCTAGTGCATACAACTCATGTTCTATCCCACTTCTTACAATTTCGTCTTACACACATTTTTGCGAAAAATTAAATCTGCGTTAGTGACCGTAGCTTTTTCAACCTTGGCACAAACTTTATGAAAAAAAAGTTGGCAGTTGTCAACTTGGATTTCACGTTGGTAAACCGTGTATGATGTGTTTTGGTATCCGCATGTATAAGGGACCGACAATTTAACTATTGAGGGGGAGGGGGGTGGGCTTTTTAAAAAAAAATTTCTTGCATGGCCCTCGGGGACAAGAAATTATCTGCAGCAATATGTTCTATATGGCAAACATGTCTTCATGTATTATTATCTGGCGACTCAAAATGTTCATTGGGCGACTAGTTTTTTCGCTCATTCGCCTGCCGATTTTCTCATGCGATATAAAGGAAAGTGTTTGTGATTAAAAACCATGGCAACAGTCACATCATTACGAGAGATCTTCAATAAATTGAAAATCATGCTCAAATTAAAGATTAACGTATATAGGGCATATTGAAATCTTAAGGGGGTGGGGGGATGATCAAGTGCGTTTTTTCATTATCTTCTACTGAGCCGAGTCGATCACGTCGTATATATATATATATATATATATATAAAGTTACTACGGTTCTGTACAGTACCAGTACCAGGTGATTTTGCTTTCTGGACACAACTGAACAACGTTTTATTACTTTACATTCTCGAACCTACTAAAATGCATATTTACAATAATAGTTTTATTTCGGTCGCGAGTTCCTAATTATCACGGCCAAACAGAACGCAACATAATATTAAATAAACATGATGTGTTAAATAAGTGTTAATGAACCTATCTATGCAGATGACTCAAGCCTTAATCAGAATTGCATATCTTTTTGCGAACTCAGTCATTTCAAAGCAAAAGCAATCTCTTCATATTTTTATTATCCCCTAAGTACCCGACTATTTTTTACTTCCCGCGTTGCATCGTCAATACCTCAAATTGATTTAGTCTTAACATACAGTCTGCTAGTGTAAATTTATACAGCCAATCATAAGTATGAAAATATTCCCCTGGAGTGAAGGGCACTTTTCTTCCGTCTCATAATCAAATGGTAGATTCACAAAACATAAACACTGCTAGGTATTAAATGTTGTATTGGTAAATCTCTCTTCCGACAAATCACAAAGCATAACAACAAGTCGCGCTCAGATCAGAAGGAGCACAATTTTTGCAAATCTCTCTTCCGACAAACGACAGAGTATAACAACAAATCGAGCTAAGAAGGAGCACAATTTTGCAAATTGTCATTATTCCTATTACAAATGTCATTTTCAGTCTCGGGTTGTATTCTGGAACACAAACAAGACCAAACAATATCTCTTTCCTCTCCTCCCTGCTCATAATTAATCAATTTTGACTTGCCCAGCTACCATACGGGTTATAATTGAATATTGTCTGTGGTGACTGAACGAATGGAGACCCGATTGCTTGGACGAGTACAGACTGGTTTGGCTGAACGAGGGAAGACTGGGCTGAGTGACTGAGTGGAGACTGGCTTGAGAGGAAAAGCGGAGACTGGGCTGAGTGATTGAGTGGAGACTGGGCTGTTTGAGGATGTAAAGAATAGACTGGACTTGACTGGACGAATGGAAATTGCGCTGACTTGGTAAGTAGAGAACGGCTTGGCTGAGCGAGTAAAGACTGTGTTGACTGAGAGATGGGAGCGGACTGTGAAGTGAGAACGAGAAAGGACTGGGGAGAGCTGATGGACTGATTCGCTCGCATGTGGAAGTGATTCTTATACTTGGTTTGATGGAGGGCCTGTAGAAGAAAATGGAAGAAAGCTTAGAACACATGAAATGAGCCCCACTGTTATATACTTGTATTCAAACATGAAGATGGAAATGGTTGACTCATAAACAACAGGCCACGCCACAAGTCAATCCGCCAGTTTAGTTACCCACTACCTATAGTGCCTTGCGCGCGTGACACACTAACTCGGTCCCAGACTCCGGAAGTTCATACACTACACCCACAACCGCCTAATTGTATGCATAAAATAGATTGTCATATATTGAATTTTTTCAATTTTCTCTTAGAACTTCACGCGTGCTGTCATGCACAACTCGCAATTTGGTGCGCTGATGCACATTCAATACAATAGCACACCCACAATTTGCACTCTAGTTTCCAAAATAGGTTATTTTGTCTTGGAGAGTCACATTGCACGGAAGTGTATTACTCTACAATCAGAGGTAAACTTGCCTTTCTTCTTACTGCGTAATCAAGGCAAAGCTGGTGTCCCTTCCACGTGATACGGCCCTGTACAACAAACAAAATTCAGTATATGTAACAAATGTTTCTAATATTACCAAGTGACCTACATGCAACAACAAAATTAAACAGCAAGTAAATAGAAATATTTCGTCTTGCAGCAACCTAAGGAGGCGTCCTAACTTAATTTGGCACCGCTTAATGTCGACAGTACGCGCGCTTTAATTGGCTCTTGACAACCAAAGACTTTTATGACAATTTGATCACAGGTGACCCAAGCTACCAGTTTGTATAGTAAATTTGAATTTTCGCGATTTTAAGTAAATGTATGGAAAATTTGAATTTTCCCCTATACGGTTATGAAACACGATAAAATTTACCATTTACTTCAGATTTCTTGTGTAGTTGTCACTCCTTGTGTTCATGACGGGTTTGGAAAAGTATTGACAAGAACCACGCTGTTGTACCAAGATGGCGGCCAAAATAAAGCTGTTTTTTTCATCTAAAATAATTATTTCGCTTATAATTACTTCAGTTACCACTTCTAAAGGTGTGTCAGGTAATAACATTTCAAATTTGATTAAGTATATATATTGTTTTCGTGACATTCACTGAGGAAATATGCTGAATGATGTACAGACAGTCAGTAATATCAGCAGCACGAGGCTCTAATTCAAGAAGGAATCATCGCATTGACGTAAACGTTTCACAGAATACTTTGGTACTGATATCAAAATCATATTCGAAGAGCGCGTTTGTAGATCTTATAGTCTGGATTTTAAGATTTGATTACGTCGCGTGCAAACTAGCCATTGCAACAAATCTTTGCATTGATTTCGCAAGACTAAGGCGTCATTGTCGTTTTTCAGCCCAAGCAAAACTCATTAGTGCTCATAATCTAGCGGCAATTAGAACCAGTGTGCAAGCGCAAGAACCAAACTTGAGTGAACAACAGACTCGGATAGAATGGAAAAAAAGACTCTCCTATCAGATAACTTACTCTCTGAATAAAATTGTCTGCGTCTTCCACATTGTGAAACGTAACAAATCCGTATCTATAAAGTGAGGGAAAACAATAAACACGGCTCGATATATAATAATAATAATAATAATAATAATAATAAATATTCATAAACTGTTCAAGTATCAAACAGCTTTGGCACACTATCTACAAAATATCAGTAAAATTGTTGAAGCTACTCAAAGTACCATGTTTATAGATAGTGAAAGGGCTCTGGGTAGTAAAATAACTTTAAAACAATTAGGTTCAGCGTAGACAAAAAGATGCTAGCACACCGAGAAAATATCAACGAACTATGTGGAAAAGCAAAAGGAAAACGCAAGAAATTAAACACAAATAATTTTTTTGATGAATCACTGAAAGAGTGCTGTATCACCTGGTGCTTCACTCCCCTATTCAGATGTGGGAAAACACCAAATTTGTAAGTGAGCTGTTATGTGCTTGTTGCTTTAGTACTTGCTAAGATATCTGTCTGTTGCTTCAAAAGTGCATACCCTCTGCAGCGACCAGTGCGCATGTTCGTTACGATCCTGACGTTCTGAAGTAAGTATCCGAGGTCATTGACCAAAACTTCAAGATCAAGTTCTGTCATCTGTAACAAATAAAAGGGCACATTAGTTGTTAGCTGATCGGTCGACAGCAGCCAAATTGAGCTTTATGACTTTAGGTTGACTTTTCAAACATACCAGTCATAAATGAATTACTTGGTGCGTAACTTTTGTGATTTAGGTTAAATGATGAGTGACAAAATATAAATGATTTCCTAAAATATATAATATAATCCGTATTAAAATCAAAAACACTTGAACAAGTGCTATCGCTGAAATGATGAAGACTAGTTCCAGAGTAGTGGGAAAGTATACAATAAGTTCTATAAAAGGCGCATTAAAATAGAGCCATATCCATCACTGATATCATACAAGACTCATAGAGAATCGATTACTTTTGATAACCAAAGCCAAAGGCTCGCGCTTTGAGAAATGGAAATGCGCCAGCA
>JANSTR010174042.1:0-16552 GCA_025434805.1 Antipathozoanthus remengesaui | reverse complement strand
TTTAGGCTGAAAAAGTAGACCCTATCGGGCGGCACATACCCGTATAGTCCATATGTGGGAGTACCCCCCCCCCGGGCGGTGGTCACAACGTGTACCTATTCTTCTCCCGAATGCAGACTACTGCATTGCACTCAAACCGATGTGATAAAGCATTTAGATGCGCTGTTCGACTGTTCGAAAAGCCATTTTAATAGACAGTGACCGAAGACAATTGTTCTGTTACGAGTCGTTCCATACTGTATTCCAAAGGAAGGTATAGGATTGACGTTATGGGAGGGAGGAAGGGGGGGAGGTCAGCTTTTAAGGTCAATTTGATGTTAAGCGTTATCAAATCGGTTTTCCAAAGACCCCTTTATAAAATACAATCAGAGATCTAGCCAAGTGAGCTTAACCTTTCCTCTTTGTAGTGAAAGGTCAGAACTGATGCAAGTCAATGTTTGTAGTTGATTAATCGTCAAATGAAATGTTGTCCAATCCTAAGAAGGACTGCTGTTCAGGTTTTAATTAACTTCTCAGAAACTTTGAATATGATGAGGTTGTCAAGATGTCACTGACATCCGTTTGTGGTCTGTTTCTGCTCGCAGGAGGCATTGTCTTCAAAAACTGTTAGATATTAAAGTGGCTGTCATTGCGCCAAGGTGTCAAGGTTGTCTGCTTTGTTATTATATATATAGTTATCAATAACAAAATTATGGATACTTACACTGTTACTGGTTACCATTATCATTCAGAAATAAAACTATATAAAACGTTGATGCTCATGTCAAATAGCACCGTTGATATCACTGCCCTTCTCATTTATCAACACTATTCTCAGATTGTATTTGGAGACCCTTACCCGGACAATGAGCCTTGATGGCACATGCTCTCACCTCCTGCCGCTCGCCCTGGCAGTTTTTCCCGCCAAATCTTGGCGCCGGATTAGTGCAATACCTTTCGCGCTTTTTCACGGCGCGCGTGTCGCAGGTCCTTGAACAAGCTGACCAAGATGTCCACTCCGTGAATTGGCCATCAACTAAATTATAGGACATTGCAAATGCAGCATTAGATAGATAGATGTTTTATTAGATATTCAACTGCAGCCTCCGAGTCGGCTGAATTACGAAATACTTTACAGATAACATTGTACAAAATTCAAAATACATTCAAAAGAAAACATTATACTAATATATACTACAATAATAAGCTAACATTTATATAAAGCTTTTCGGTATATTAAAATTTGGGCTACAATACTAGCCTAAGAGTGTAATAGAATTAGTAGTTATTGCTATGGTGGATAATGAAAGTGCTTTTTATACCGGTTTGCCTTGCAAGGTGGAATTCTGAAAAAGCGCCTATTACGCGTACTTTTGCAATCTTTCTACGTCGATAGCTACAATCTTGGACAAAATTAGTTGGAACAGTTGGTATCAACGTGCACTGATCTACCGCATCTCCCCCCTACCCCATTACAATGTTGGTCTAGACAGCAACGGAAACAAACAACATTGCATGGGGTGGGAGGGTGATCGAGGGGCGTTAATTATAATTAAGTGTTTCAATTATTTTGTCCAAGATTGTAGGTATTGGGCCAGTGCATGGTGAAAGACAGGCGTATTCCATTACTGGCTTGAAGCAGGTTGCATAACAGTAGCAAATCATTGAGTTAAATAGGTTATGCAATAGAAACAGTGTGGATTGTGCTTGGACGTCAGATTATATACCGTTATAAAAAGTTATTCCTTTATTTGATAAGAATTGCATCTGCATACCTGGACAAGGTTGCGCACCGCATTCTTTGACCTGTAACATGTTCCCCACACAATCCCGACCCCCATACCGAGGGATGGGGTTGCTGCAGTTTCGCTCCCGCCGTGTCAGTGCCTCTGTGTCACAGGTCTTGCTGCAAGGTTCCCATGGCGACCAAGGTGTAAAACCTCCGTCCACTGGTTGAGATAGAACAATTAAGCACCGCTAAATAAGTTGATAATGTACATTCAACCTCCCAGTATAATGATCACTGACCTTGGCATTCAACCTCCCAATATAATGATCACTGACCTTGGCATTCAACCTCCCAGTATAATGATCACTGACCTTGGCATTCAACCTCCCAGTATAACAATTACTGACCTGGACATTTAACAATGGAACATGCTGCCACCTGGAGAGTTGGACCGGAACAGTTCTTTCCACCGTACATAGGAGGCGGGTTGTTGCACATCCTATCACGTGATCTCACTGGCTTATCCCCGCAAGTTGGTGTGCAACCAGACCACATGGTCCACTTGGAGTAGCCTCCGTTCACTTCCAAGTCAAATTGTAGTTAATATCTTAGTACATGTCAACACAGAGGGCCTTATGAAAGGCTAACACAGTATGGTGTTGCGTAACAATGAATAAATAGTTGTAAACTAATTAGCAATAAAATGTTTTAAATGATATTGTACTATGTATACTATATATTGGAACTCCAAATATTTTGACTGGGCAGGACACTTGCCAATAAAAGGCGAAATTTTTTATACTAAACAACTCAAAAGGCGAAATTTTTTATACTAAACAACTCAAATGCAAAAAGTTTGCTCTCTACTCCTTTGTTTCAAGTTTATTCACTGCTGAATTCAAGCTTGTAGTATCCTAAGGAATCCTCCTTCTAGAATTATTATCGCTGGAAAAGCAGTAATTCATGCAAGCGTGTAATATCCTGAGGAATCATTTTGCCTAGGATCATCACCGTTGGAAAACCAGTATTTAAAGTGTGTAGTATCCTGAAAGATTCTTCTTGCTAGAGTTATCACTGTTGGAAAACCAGTATTTAAAGTGTGTAGTATCCTGAAATATTCTTCTTGCTAGAGTTATCACTGTTGGAAAACCAGTGATCCAATCGTGTAGTATCCTGAAGAATCCTTTTTGTTAGAGTTATCACAATTGGAAAACCAGTGCTTCAAGTGTGTAGTATCCTCAAGGATCCTTTTTGGTAGAATCGTCACCGTTATAAAGGCAGCGATCAAGTCTGTAGTATACTGCAGGATCCCTTTTGTTAGTCATCACCGTTATTCAACCTAGTAGTATCATGAAGGGTCTTTTTTACTAGAGTAATCATCGTTATTCAACTGTGTAGTATCCTGAAAGATTCTTCTTGCTACGGCTCATCTTCCATTTGGCAGCCTTACTTTATTTGCTTTTGTATGTCACTACATAGATTCGCGGGGGTGAGATATGGATGTTGGCTCACGCCATACCAAAAACGCGCAAGTGGGTAGCTACAATTCTCTCTCTATATATATATTATATGTTTATTCAAGTTTGATTCCTTCCGTAATAGTCGTCGAGTAGTGCAGATAAATTCTTCCAACAGGACATTTTAGTGCGGATTGAACCTACACGGAGGCACTGCTCCGAACAAGCACATCTGACCAAATATTGATTTGTCAAAATCAACTCAACTTATTAATTGTGCATAATGGCGCGAGTATTGAATTATTGTGCAAGATAAATTTAAAATTACAATAAACCAACATCTCAACTACTCCTTGTGTGTGCAATTGGTTTTGCTGTTACAGCCCTGAAACTCTACTGAGGATATGTGTTTGAAATTGAGTTGGAAAGATTTTAGTAAGGTTCAATTAGCTCCAGGAACAGGGGAAGATTGGAGCCCAATGCCTCCTATAGTGAAAGGGTTACAATCAACTTATAGGCTAGATTCTCCTTTCAGATTTCATCTTTAGAGAGCATATATAGTTAAAGATTACCTGGGCACCTTGCGATGCCGCAGACTCTTGACTCTACTTTAGAACAGTTTGCTGCATTCACTGGACAAGTTCTATGCCGCTTGCTAATGCCATTGCCGCAAGTGACAGGACATGGACTCCAATCCGACCACATTCCATCGGTCAAACTAACTGGAGCTGTGGACGAAATGATAACGGAATGATGCTTCATTTACTATTTCAGCCTTCTTCCTTCTGCAGCGGACTTTCTCACTCTTAAACATGCATTAACATCAGGTTTTTTTCTGCTAAATGAAATCAAACTTTAGACTTTTAAACAAGTTTTAGTGATTAAAAGCAATCCATGCATGTGAAGTCATATCGTTCCTGACTCACTGGATTTAAAATAAATGACACTACTACTTCCAACTATTTAAAACAAATATTCGAGAAAACTAGAAACGTTTTCTATGCATAACAAGCAATCTTTATAAGCAGAAACGATGCTTACTTTTACAAATCAAGGCTAAGGAGAAAAATGAGATTTCAAGGGGATTTCCAGGAACAATGCCAGCCAACATATGAGAACGGTTTGTGCGTACAAGTACTGTATGGGCAATGGGTGGGTACATTGGCTTACCATATATTTGCGTATTCATTACCATATTAGGGGGCAAGTTTACCAATCATCAATGAATGTTGATGTCACATGCGATGTGCACAGAGTTTCTATGAAATAAGACTGGCTTTTGTTTTTTTTATGCGCAGCGGGTAGTTGGTTGACATTATATGACGAGCTCCACAGAGATTTCCGTCTTTAAGTCAAAACTTGACTTTAAGAACCTAAACATACTCTTTCTTCCTTATATGGGATACGAAAACTTTTCAGATATTTTCCTAAGTCAATTCGCAGAACAATATTTTAATATTGTTATTAAAATACAAAGCAATATTACCTCCTACGGGCCAGCTAGCCTCATATGCAATGACAATATCACACTTGTTTTATAATTGATTTATGCAAAACCTTAATAGTCGTTTACCGTAGTGATTGGTATCAATTTCCTCTACTCGCTCAATCGCTTTGACACAAGGTATTGGGATGCAATTCTGGCTCTCAACCATCTTCCCCACGCAGTTCTTTCCTCCACTGCAAGCTCTTACTCTGGTCTGAACCGAGAGCTCTCCACATGTTTGGGAACAAGCCGACCACGTGCTCCACTGAGAGAAACGTCCTGTCACTGTTATTAGAGCAGACCAGTCAGTCATAATATTAAGTCATCAGCTTCAGTACTTTACTACGTTAAGAGTTCAGTCCATTAACTTAGAAACTCCATCCTTATGAGCTAAAACACTTAGACAATCCAGCAGTTTAAAGGTGATTTTCCTAATTGATATAACTGGAAGGAAAAGACTGTATTTATCAATAAAGATAAAGTACAAACAAAACTTGTTTCTTCAGCAATGGGTATTGACAGTTTCCACATCAAGAAATCTTTTTCTTGTAGAAACCAAGCAAAGGGGTGAAAACAAGGTTTCCTGATTTATGGCCTAACTAACTGAACAACTTTATCAAATATTTCTAAGACGATTTCCAGTAGAATTACTAATCACAGTGAAGTTAAAGCACTACATGCGACAATAGAATCTATAAATTTGAAATATATAAGAAATAAATAATTGTGGGAGACAAAGAACTCGGAAAAAACCAAGCTCCAGATGGCAATCAAACCCATGACCTTCCGTACACTAGTCGAATGCTCTACCACTGAGCCACAGGAACTCATATGGCGAGCAAGGTCATTCAATTGGGTTATGACACACGGACTGTATCACACAGTCACTAGAATGCCAAGGCATATGTGTCAATTACGCGCTGATTAACTGCATCGCGCAGTCACTTTGAAATAAGTCTCTAGTACTAGTAGTACTAAATTTGAAATAGTTTATAATAAACGGATGCACCTACTGTCTTGGTATGCTACTTCGCTCACTGTACTCAGCTATAGTGTACCTTACTCACCTGGACAGTTGTCAACCTTACAATGTCGCTTCTGAAGTTTCTGTCCCAAACACTCTTGACCTCCAAATAAGGATTTCTTCAATAACTCGGTTTTCAGTAGATTTCCGCTCATGTCACCCAGGTTGATACATCCACGTGTGCGTACTTGAAAGCCTTTTCCACAGCTGGCTGTGCACGGAGACCATCTCGACCACTGGATGAAACCAACTCGAATAGCAGAGTTGTCTCTCACGTGTTCAGCGTTAGATATTCCTAAAGAAATTAGGTCATTCAAAGGAAATAACTTTAATTCATGTCAATTGAAAAAAGACATTTTAGGCCATATGAGTGATGAAGAACATGATCGGTAAGTGTCCAATAAAATAAGCATAATTATCTAAAAAGAAAACAAATATAATGAAATTTAATAAACTATAAGACAAAACAGCAACATATTTTAAGTGTTCAAGCGGTAAGTTTCGATAATATTGCCATTAAAAACTGCTGATAGTGCTCATTGATTTATCCCTTCATTATTTATCCTTTATTACCAAACAGTACGGGAAGACTGCCTGACGCAAAATCCATAATCGCTATGCGACCTGATAAAATTTGACACTTTCAAAGTTTTACCTGGGACTATATCATTAAGTTCAGTTGTAGCCGAGTTGCTATCGACATCTGCAACAGTAGCTATATTTTCGGTTCCACCATAAGAGCGATCTTGTTGATAACCGGAATCACCAACAGGTATACCTGGGTCAGTGTGAGTGATCTGGTCTTGCTGATTTCCATTGGTTTCGTCGTTGTTCGTTTGTGGTGGTACGATCATCCCTTCTATCTCCCGATCAGTAGGGAATATCATTTTGGGGATGCCTGCTTTGGTGCTTGTTCCGTCAACTGTTGTTGCTGTGGGTTCTAGGATTAAAATTCAAATCCCTTCTCATTTGTTTTACCTCAGCTTCTAATTAGTGATTTCTAAAGATGACAACAAAGTAATTTATGAATTTAATACGACTGATACCTTATGAGGCAATCGGACGTTTATCACGTGTTAGGAATTAGCCAACCAGTACATGCTGTCTTACTTGCTTAAAAGGCACCATCCCATGATGCTTCAGGAGATTAGTGACAACAGCTGGTGTTTACTCGTTTCCATAAAGAACGAATTATTTAAAGGATACTGCAGTGAAAAATACATTACCGGCCAAATAAAACACCTTGCTACATTGATTTGTGGAATGAAATTTTAGGGCTGAAAACCGTCGCATAAACGAGAACGGAGTAAAAACGTTTCGGTATTTGCCAGTGTTTTGGCGATGGATGCCGCCATCTTGAATTTTGACGTCACTGCACTCGGGACGGGATTTCCCGCGTGTTTTAATGTGGTCTTTGCAGCCTGGTCTAGACGAGTTGGAGTCGTAATCATATCAAAATGATGAATGGCGAACATTTTCATTTCGCTAGCCTGTGACCCCTTCCAGTTTGAAGCCGGAATACTCCACAGATAAAGATCGTGCTTCTTCAGAGGACAAGCGTGCAGTCCACGCAAGATCCACGTCCCGAGCGCAGTGACATCAAATTTCAAGATGGCGGCTTCCATCAACAAATTATCGAAAAGTTTTTGCTCCGTTCTCGTTTATGCGACAGTTTTCAGATCAGAAATTTCACACAACAAATCCATACAGCAAGGTCGTTTATTTGGCCGGTGATCTATTTTTCACTTCAGGTTTCCTTTAAAAGAGAATATAAAACAGACAAGTTCTAGAAATGCAATAACCGAGCTGTTTACTAGCCCTTTTACAACTCCAGATGACAAATGCATTCAATGCCGGTTTCTTAGTGTATATTGCAACACTTACCGAAGCCGAAAACAGACGGAATTGCTAAAGAGAACATGTTTTCACTCCACCTTGAAAAATTTAATTGCTATCATCTTAGTTCCAAGCGACCCATTCAAACACAATTGAACCTGTGTTGAACCTTTAAGCACAGTACACAATTTTAAAATCAAAAAGCTATTTTGATTTCAATTTGTAATTTAACATATATCTTAACATATATCTCAACATATTTTGCGATTAACATCTGCTAACACTCAGTTGAACACTGCCTTCTGGGACCATTTGGATGGACAGAACCAGTCTAATTTTCGTTTATGGATCTGTCAATTGCGTATGTTTCATTATTATCAGCAAAACGTTATTGTTGTAGCTGCAAACAATGCAGTGGAAACTCGTTAATATGGCCACCAACGGGCCAACAAGAAAATTGACTGTATTAACGGGGTTGGATACAATTTCATGAATTAAGAGACAAAATGACAATAAATATCGAAATCACGCTTTTAAACAACTATCACAGAACTATATCAAGCTACTTGAGAGCCTTCTGGGAATTGAGAACAACTTTTCTGTGAGAAATATCCACACTGATACAGATGAAAACTGAACAAGGAGTGAAATTGAAATTGACATGTCACAGGCGTTTTATTTACCTAAATTTACGCAAGTGACCGTATTTACGACGTGAAATTATAAAACGATTATACTGTTTGGGATTACAAAACGTGGCCAGTGGCCATACTAACGGGTGACGGTGTAACGAGGATTTCTACAAGAAAATGTATGGCCATTTGGCCGGACCAAAAGAAAGTGACAGTAATAACGAGGTGACTGCAATAACGAGGTGGTCGTAAGGCGGGCTTCCACTGTACAGCGGTTGATGAAGGCACCATGCGTTCTTTACTCACCATTTGTGGGACACTTATTAAGATTGCAGTAGTCCAAATTGAACCTCCAACCATCGCAATCTCTTCCACCATTCGCCGGAGGGGGGTTAGTACATACACGCATGCGCATTTTGACCGAATGAGATCCACACGATGAGGAACATCCGGACCACGGAGTCCATTCTGTGAAACCTCCATCAACTTGAAATGACGGGATAAGTATGAAAGTTAAGCTAATTTTGTTCCCAGGAAATATGTAAAATCAAGAGCTGGACACTGGAATCTCCTAGCAAATTACTGTTAATTATCAGGCGAGAATCCAGACGGGGCGTGAAATTCAAGCCAAGCCCTCATCCCTCACTCATTGCCGATCTATAGCCCTTTGTAAAAATACAATGTGCCAGTAGAGGGGGCGGCCCCTACCCTAGTGATTGTGGACACTTTAATTAACCAAGCTATAGATGGACAGGCATGGCTCTAAACTAAGGGAGGATCCCATGTTTTGTAAAGGGAGGACGAAAATCGAATTCTAGAAAATGGGGGCCGAAAAAGAGTTCCGTGTCCAAAATAAAATATTTTCAATATTTTTTTTATTAAATGTCAGCAAAATTGCCGTAAAAAGGGAAGGGAGTGTGGGTCTTGCCGCCTCGGAATCTCACCTAAATCTGCCCGTGTAAACAACACACAGAAAAGTCGGTCAGAAAGACAGAATGAAAGACCGACAAAGATTGAGACACATGGAGAAAGACGAGCCACCTTCAAACGGAGGCAGAAAGAAAAAGGAAGACAAACTAATAGTTAGTGATTCAGAAAATAGACGGACAGACAAACAGCTAACCATATAAACATTCAAACAAAACAAGAATGGAAGCCACTCCACAACAACGCAGAACGCAGACTGAAACGCTGACAATAACTACTTTTTGTCTGAAACGGCACTTGCCTGAGCATATTTTCTGTACTTTGCATGCCACTGTCTGGCGGTTCCATCCGGGACATATAACATCGCTGCCGGTCACTGACCTACTGCAGTACATGGACCTCTGTTTGACAGCTCCAACACCACATGTTTTGGAACATCCTGACCATGTACTCCACTGATCATATTCAGGAGTAGCTGGTAAAAAAACGGTTAAACACTCAAGGAAAATTGAAAATGTTTTCTTTTGTAGCCGAAGCTATAAAAATAGTTTTTGACAATGCATTTCCGACGACCATCGTACTAAAATAAAGCCAAACAATATTAACTTACCATTTTTGTTTAATATTTCCTTTCCTTGTATCGTTTCCTTCTTTACACCTCGTGGTTCGTTTTGCCTTGTTTCGCTTTGTCGATTTTCATGTGATCCAAGTGTTACCCTCTGGATTCTGGGACTCTTTTTAAATAAATTTTTCATAGTCGGGATTTTTCTCTCTCGTAAAAAAGTTTGCCAACTCTTTTTGAGGGTCGCATTGTCATTAAATAAATCTATACTTTGATCTCTGTTTTGCCTTAGAATATCTGTTTTCCAGACATGGAAAAGCATGGCGTATTTATTGTCCTTCAGTTTTCGAAGTATATCCAATGTATTGTACAACTTTCTCCCATCCTTCTGGAATATTTTGAAAAGCTCCTTTCGAAGGTTTAGTTGAAGATTTGCTAACTGAAAATACTCTTCCAAGTCAAATCTTTCAGATTTGACTCCAGTCGGCCTTTGAATGTCTGTACGTGGATACTTTCTTGATTTCCGTTTTTCATTACTTAGAATTTCCATGAATACTTTATGTTTTGTGAAGTCCAAGTTGGTAGAACTCCTGGAAGTTACCTCTTGTGTATCTTTGTGTTTATTTTTGTAAAAATGTTTAGAAAATTCTTGGTGATTACTTTCTACTTTTCCATCAACAAGATGATCATATTTCTCTGCAAAAATGTTCACCTTTTTACTGGAATTTTGAAGTCTAAAGCCAGATTGTGAGAAGTGCAGTTTCGTTTTCTCTAAGTTGCCCTGGTGGTTGTTTTCACGATGTACACCCTGGGGAAGATTGTCGTGTTCGCCTTTTCC
Source organism: Antipathozoanthus remengesaui (assembly GCA_025434805.1). Lineage (NCBI taxonomy): Eukaryota > Metazoa > Cnidaria > Anthozoa > Zoantharia > Parazoanthidae > Antipathozoanthus > Antipathozoanthus remengesaui. The sequence continues at coordinate 6,082 of JANSTR010174042.1, read as the reverse complement.
AATTACTAAACTCGTTTTATTTGGGATTCCATTCGAACCTGAATCGTATCTTCTTCTTCTTCCAGAGAAAACTCTATTTCCGTACTTGATTATTTCATGATTATTTCTTAGTATTTCTCGTACCAATGACTCCTTCTCCATTTTTCTTGTCCCAGAATTACAATTGCCAACACACCAACATGCTATAAATATAATGACCGTTAACACTTGCCAGGGTTTGCTGTGAAGCATTCTCACCTTGTCTTCCTGATTTCTGATCGTTATTTGTAAATGAAGCCTGCAGAACGAAGGGATAATGAAAATCACAAAGGCAACGAACAACTTCAACAGCAATAACAATGACTGTTAACGACAATGGCAACGGCAATGTCATTGGAAATAGCAATGGAAACGACAACAACAATCACAACGGCAACAATAACTTCAACAACAACAACAACAGAGAGTGTTGACGACAGTAGCAACGGCAATGACATTGGAAATAGCAATGGAAAGTCAACAACAGTCACAACGGGAACAATAAATGCAACAGCAATAACAGAGAGTGTTAACGACAGTAGCAACAGCAATGACATTTTTATTGAAAATTGTAGTTTCTTCACGTTCTTTTATGTGGAAATAAAAGATTATAATTTTTATTATTATTCTATTTGTGTCCATGTCCATTTTACCGCCCTTTCAGGTTATGTTCGATATACCAAGTGAGAATGAGCCCTGAGTTGCGTCACAAAGAACACAACAATGTACTATCGCTATATTGGTATATTGAACATCACCCGACCTTTCCTTTCACAAAACGCCTTCATAATAAGTTTGATAAATTCAAAAGGCATTGTGCAAGTATTGAATAAATGACTTGACCTCGTGAGCATCTAAAGAAATGCTCGTTATGCTTCTCATTAGATTGTATTATATTCAAGCTGTGAAAACACACGTAAAGGTGTGAAAAATTAAGTTAAACAAAAGAATCAGCAGATCCATCTAATATGGCTTTTGATGAAGTAGGAAAATGACTCTGTAACCATTCTAACTGCAACAAAACAACATCGGCCGTGTAGCAAACTACGGGAACTGGCAAAATAGAATTTCGAATTTTGTGGAGAGCTCCCGGAGTATGAATATGCCCATGTGACCGACCAAATGCCAAACTTACCTCGCATTACGAACTTCGATAATTTTGTGGTGAACAAAGCCAGAAGCCACCAAGTTCTGGCTACAGGATACGGAAGAAGAAACAAAAGATTAAACGGGGCATTAACTGTTAGCAAAGTTAGTTTGGGACTTAATTGCTTGTTTTTACTTTTAATTATTCATCACCCGCGGTGTTGATTATGTAACAATATATACACCATGAATGGCTCCAAACTCATCAATCAAGTCGAGGCTTCGGGCAAACAGTTCTTTTGAGAAGCAAAAAACCACCGCACCTCCAAATATTCAAAGAAGATTGACAACGATGGATTACTACCTGGCGATTCGTTATTAAACGATAAAAAGTCATTTGCCGTATCGATGTTCTTTGTTATAAATAAAGAAGACACAAATTTTTAATCATTTTGTCCAAGTGTTTAGAAGAAAAAGTAGACAAGAAAAATAGCAAAATAAAATACGCAGATATTCTAAGTGCCTGCTACCTAAGAGTAAATTTCACTCACTCGTACACTGAAAATTTAAATATTCAAACAGCTTTCCTTCCTTCTCCCATATCATATCAGCCGGACGAGGATGCTCCTGGTGTCATTCATGGGTTAATATTGTGGCCTGTGGTCTCTCTTATGAGTAAACATGCGAAAATCATAACTTTTGGGGAATATGATATTTCTTTTGGTGTCCGATCAATTTGAAGAAAAGTTGGAAGCTTGGAACAACAATTATTGAATTTGTCTTTGTTGTTGGAAATGAACAATAATTAAATCGATCAAACAATGAAGAATTTGTGAATGGTATATCATTTAGGGGTTACTTATGTTTCGATTCATTATTGTAACTACTATTATCCGGCGCTTTTATCTCTAAAATAACTTTATAAAATAACCCGAGCGAATCTTGCAGGCTCAGTTTCAGTCTGTAAGAGATTACACAGACATTACGTGATTCTTGATTAGATTTTGACAATAACTGGTTACGTACCTCGTTTATCATGATATAAGTGTAGTAGTTATTTTATAAAAGCAATAAGAATGAATTTCCCGTGTCTCTGTGGTTTCTTTTAAACGAGACACAAGGGGGGATGGCGGAGGTGTTAGACGAATTGATAACATATCAGGGGGGTGTTAGACGAATTGATAACTTATCAAGGGGGTGTTAGACGAATTGATAACATATCAGGGGGTGTTAGACGAATTGATAACATATCGGGTGGGGGTGTTAGACGAATTGCTAACATATCAGCCGCCTTGCTCAAGTGTCAGTAGGTTGCAGGATTTAGTTGGTTAACCCTGCAGACTTGTAAATCCGAAGCTCTCTAATTGTACAGCGAAGCGTAAGTGCAATTATCGAAAAGGAATAACCGTTGCAAAACTTTACTCGCGCTTAAGAATATAAAAATTAAAATAGCACAAATGGAGTTTCTGGTCATTATGACATTAATAGTAACAGGTAATGTAATTAAATATAAACATACAGGGAAGGGCCGATCAGAAAAGAAAATGGTCCGAGAAAGCAACGCTACAAGTAATAATTCCAGATCGATGAACAATACACAGTCATTAGCAAGTAGACTGTGGTGTGATACAGATAATGTATTTTCCTAATCGCATTGTGTTTAGGATGAAATAAAGTCACACTTATTGTGCAAAAACAATAACATTCGGAAAATTGTTAATGACGGATTGTATAGAACACTCAGGCCCCGTCCACACGGTAATAAGAATTTAAAGCAATCACATGCAATTACTAGCACGAGTGAAGGTCTTACTCTAGAAAACACTCCGAGTATCTTAGATACTTTAATCCTCACATAGTCCATATGTGCATGGTCACTGGGATGTCATCAAGAACAACACCCTGGTACTTGAACGTATTCGTATGCATCACGAATACCGTCTTTTTCATGTTGAGAACACGTTTATTGTAGTGAAGCCATTAGGATCAAGGTTTAACTTAAGTTGAATGTCCAAAGTGGATGTGGACGACAGATAGATCACTGTGTTATCCGCATAGATCATGACATTCAGGAGACTTGGATACAAGACGGTTAGGTCATTCATAGAAAGAGTAAACAGTACAGGAACGCCACTAAAGGTCTGGCATTGGACTGGATAGTTCATCTCCAACACAAACAGCCCGAGTTCTGTTTGTTATAAAAAAAACTCGTCATCCACTCGAGAGAGTTTCCTCCAGTCCAAACTTTTGAGCTTGCAAATGAGATCGTCAAAGGGGACGGTATCAAACGTCTTTTCAGATCGATAAATAAGGCCCCGGTTAGTTTTCCTGTATTTGTGCCCCTTCTACTTGTGTCACAAAAATATGTTACCGCTGTCTGTGTCGAAAGGTGTTGTCTAAACACCGATTGAAACAAATTTTATAGGCCATGTTGATGGAAATACTGTTGAGGTTGAACATTAACAACTTTTTCCGCAATTTTTGAAATTACTGCTAGGATCGAGGCCAGTAATTGTCCATAACTTTCCGTCCACCTGATTTGTACACTAGACCGAACAACTCTCGCCTGCTTCCACCCATCTGGTACAATGTCTGTGGTCAAAGAGAGATTTACACGGAGTGATAACAGCAGCACTGTCTTTCAGTAAGCACGCAGGGATTCTATCCAGGCCGGTAGCTTTCTTTCAGTTATTTAAATGCAAAACTCTCCGTTACTGGCAGTAGGCACAATTTCTTATCCGTAAAGACTAAAGTTGTCCCCGGAAACCTCGTGAGTGCCTACCGGCTGTTGAACGGTTTCCAAAAGCTTTGAGACGGTGTTTGTAAAGAAATTATTTAACTTTTCGGCGATAATTGACTTAACAGTAATTCGTATTGTTAACTCAAGTAATAGTTATTTTCCTGATATATTCCGCTGAACACTCAACAGTTGGCAAGAGAATCCCACAGTCTAACAGCCACAAAGCTGATCGCACAGATGTGATTGCACACATTTAACTGGGTATCCTTTTGCCAATCAGTTAATTGCTTTTATAAATAAGCTTTCGTGTAACATTATATCTTCACACGTAAAAATAAATAACGCTTTTCATGCATTAAAAACTAAAAAATGTTAAAGTGCAATGGGTTGGTATACCTTTGGTGTTTATGTAAATAAAACGGAACATTACAGGCCACTTATAGAGATACATTTCTCTTCTCGTATATTTTACTAAGCACTCGAAGAAAAAGTTTTGTATCTCAACGTGGTAATTTATCATCCTCTATTTACTTATTTCGCCAACATTACACACTCTTTTATTTATAAGAACCCTTTTTGTAAGAACGTCAGGCTGAAAATCGGCCAAAATTTAAGAACATGCTAAGAACACACCTGACGCTGAGGAATGACAGAGAACTTTATTTTGTTACATTACGACACAGTCATGGAACGGCAGACAGTCGATAGTGCAACACCGTTTAGAACTAGAGTAAAATACATGGATATTTACAAGAACAATTTGTAGGACTCGTTAGTTTCTCTCTTACTCTCTCTACTTGTATAAAATCAAAAATCCACTTGTATAAATATCAAAATATCGAAGCTCGTGTCTTCTCAAACTGACACCATACACTGATACAGTCAATTTTGCTTCCAGAATATTTGCTCTTGAAGAAAAGAAAATCAGTATACACTAATACGTGTAATTATATTAAGAACATTTTAAGGGAATTTAAGGCTTAAATCCCCAAAATAATTAAGAACATTCAGCCTCGACACAAAACTAAGACGTTCTTACATTAAAAAAGCGAGTGTAGTCGGCTGTACAGCTTTACTTTACTCAAGAAATTAACTTTATATTTTAATCACATGTACCAACGTGACTGAATTATGCAAATGATTTGGCAAAAGTTCGTGATCTGTTGATTTATCTGCCATCAATGTACAACTAGCTTGAAGTTGAAATCCTGATTCCAGCTGGGCATATATCCAAATTTTGAAATGAGATCTGTGTGACGCCATATTATGGCACTTCAGACTGGAATTCCGTCGAGTATTGATTTTGCGGCCTTTTTTAGCTGTGTCACCTTGCCAGCCTAGAAATTGCCAAAAAAAAACAAAAGAGGCTTCGAAAACGTATATGAATTAATGTTGTTGTGTGGAGCTTGAATATCGAAAGGGTTGAGGAAATCTTACATAACCCGACTGTTCCAACATTTGTTCAACAAATGCACTTGAAACAAGGTTCAAGGTTCAATTATATATCTTTAAACAATCTTTACAAAATCTATTCATCCCACAAATAGCGTAGCTAATCGAGGTGGGATGAGTTTAAATTACATACCGACTATTGAACACATTTACTGTATTATGGCCGTATTATGAAACAATTTAGATTACCTCGACCTTTTACGGCAGATGAAGTCCCATATAGAACTCGCCTGAGTGATGTTTTTATTTCATGAGTTGAATTTGAAATCGCAAAACGTACTTCTTGTGATGCTATCAAGGATGCACTGTTCACCCTATTAAATAAACAAAAAACTAGAACTTAGCTCGCGTATTTTTCATATATTTTTAAAATTAGATTTAATTGCCGGCGTGTCCGGACATTTTGTTGTGTTATAATTTTTTTCACTTCTTACAACTGTATAACTCAAATGTTTAGGTTTTAACACATTTATATATTGTAATTATTAAGTAATTTATAGCTTTCAGGTAGGTTATCAGGGTCCTTAATTATGACAAAAGGAATAGCTTTGCTATACCTTAAATGAAGGTACATTTTGCGTGTGTGTTCTGGAAACCACACGCACATGCATGGTTACTGTTAGCTGGTTGGTTTCTGAGGGGCGGTGGATATATTATTGCCGAATTCATATTAGGGACAAAAAACCCGTCTGAGACGAGACGAGAAACTCGTCTAATATGAATCCGGCACGAGGAGCTGCGAGACGAGATTCCTGTCTCGAATTTATCCGTTCACTTTCCCGTCGA
>JANSTR010173931.1:2838-16555 GCA_025434805.1 Antipathozoanthus remengesaui | reverse complement strand
GGTGGTACAAGAACATGAACCCGCGATAAACCTTGCTTTGTAGGGTTTTTTGTGCAATTTCGGTATCCAGTACATCTTTGGTAGGTTTTCTTCTTTCTTGTTCAATTTTATGTTGAACTCTCTTTCAAGAGATGTTTTGTGATACTTAATGATCTCATCTGGTGTTGTCTTTTGAGCCTCGTACGTTGCATTTGTGTTTTCTTTTTTGTTCATTCCTATGTATCATTAATTACATTATTCACATTTCCTCGTACAATACAATATAATACTTTATTTACATTTCACAAGTTTTTTTTAAGTTACAAACATTACTATAAATAGAGTCATTTTAACGTACATGGAAAAAAGATAAACAAAGCTAAATATAGTAAACTGTTAAGAAATGTCTAGTGTCTAAGGTAACCATAGATTTTCTAGTTAGACACTAGTCATGTTATGTTGGGGATTTCTTTTGTAGACAGTTGGAAAAGAACGAATATAGATATATTTCTAATAGATACTTTTCGATGGATAGAACAGATATTTATTATGGTGTATGAAACTGTTTAGTGAGTAGATATTTTTTAATTTTCTTAGAGAAGCTGTTACTGCTTGCATTTTTTAGCTCAACTGGTAATTGTTGCCATATATCAATTGCCATTGCTTTGGTAGTCTGCTTGCCGATGTTAGTTCTGTAATGTGGCTTGTAATAGTTAGCTTTAGAAGCGTATCTTGTATTGTACTTGTACTTGTACATTTAGGTACTTGTAAATTTTCATGATAAATATTTATCGTACTGTTTTTGCACAAGTGTTTTGTCTATAGTGTTATACAGTCATGTACAGTGGAACACTGACATAATGATTGTCAGTGAATGATGTTCCCAGTATAGGTGTACTTTGTGAATAAGCCCCCTCTAATCTTCTTATATTGAGCTATACAGGCAAGAGGCTGAAAAAGTGTCAGAAAAGTGAACATTTGCCCAAGGCAGAGCCAAGAACTTTGAGGGCACTTTTTCAGACGAGGGCATGTATAGCTCAATACAAAAAGCTTTAGAGGCTGTATATTATTTTATGATTCAATAATAATTTTCTCATGTTGTCGAAAAGCATGAGTGATGAACTTTGTTAAACTCTTTGTGTTTTGCAGTATTGAACTTTTTTCTAGCTCTGTCTTGTTTGCTTTTATTGTTGTTCCAAACCAGGAAGCTGAATTTTTGAGCGTTTTTTCACACCAAAAAACGAAAACAAAACAGTTTTAATTACTTGTCAGCAGTTACAGATATTTACGGTGGCTCTAAGGTGACATGCTTCAAACCAATTTTTTTTTATCATTTCGCGACTTTTTTAGCCACTTTTTGTGATTTCGCGACTTATTTCGCGACTTTTTTCGCGGCTTTTTTCGCGACTTATTTCGCGACTTTTTTCGCGACTTTTTTCGCGCTTTCTAGTGATCGCAGGCTCAAGTAAAGGGAAACTTCAAATGTTTTGCAGTTTTTCCGATTACGTTTAGTGGACAACTAGATATGTTTGCCTTTTTGTGGTTATTTTGTATTTGTATCATACAAATAGCAAGTGTTAGAGCTGTTCTACCACGGTACTGGCCGGCGAACCAAGCACTTGCATTGGAACGTAATGAGGCTGTCGAACAGTACTTTAGGCTTGGCTTTACTGCAACGGAGATTTTGAGTATTCTCATCACAATTCATGGTGTGCATCTAAGCCTGCGGCAACTAAGAAGGATATTACAAAAAAGCGGTTGTAGAAGAAGAGCGGATTCCACCGATGTAAATGCGGTTGCACAGGCTGTGGAAGAACAACTGAAAGGTAGTGCAAGGATCCTTGGTTACAGGGCAATGCATCAAAGATTAACAAACGATTACCGTTTTGTTGTTTCGAGAGCTATCGTGCGTCAAGTGCTCAGAATATTGGATCCAGAGGGAGTAGAAGCCAGATCCAGCCACAGATTACGCAGAAGAAATTACCACACCAAAGGCCCGAATTACCTGTGGCATATAGATGGTTACGACAAGCTAAAACCATTCGGGTTTTGTTTACATGGAGCCATTGATGGTTATAGTCACAAAATCCTTTCGTTGGAAGTGTCAGATTCAAACAACAACCCTAGAATTGTGGCTCAGTACTATCTGGATTATGTTCGGCAAATTGGAGGAGCACCACGCATAATTCGAGGAGACCGGGGTACTGAAAATGTAAACATTGAAATCGCTCAGCGGTTCTTTCGTAGGTCTGCAGATGATGCCTTCAGTGGTGAAAAGAGCTTTATGTATGGACGATCAGTTGCAAACCAACGAATTGAGGCATGGTGGTCGATGTTACGGAAGCTATGTACAGATTGGTGGATCAATTTTTTCAAAGATTTAAGGGATAAAGGCTTGTTTTTTGACGATGACATCATTCATAGAGAATGTTTGAAGTTTTGTTTTATGGAACTGCTACAAAATGAACTACACAAGGTAGCACAACACTGGAACACACATCGAATAAGACCTTCCGCTAATCCAGAATCGCCGCCTGGACGCCCAGATATTTTGTACTTTCTTCCCCAGAAAACCGACACACAAGATTATGCCACCCCGGTCAGTCTTGATGAAATTGAAATTACTGAAGAGGAATTTTCTGAAGCAGCTCCTGCAAGAGGGTGTAATCCTTGCTTCAACGAACTGGCCCAAATGATAATGGATGATGAAAGACTAGAAATGCCACAAACGGCAGCAGAAGCTGAAAACTTGTATATGACACTACTTACTTTGATTGATGATTTGTGACAAGCTTTTGCGTTTTGGTTTAATTTGGTTATGGAGAGTCATTAGAGGCAAACCAGGCAGAGCGGATTAACCGAGAAATACAGTCCGAAAACAATTGCCATTAGGTTCAAGTTATATATTAATATTTAATTTCACTTGTTTTTAGTTTTACCTTCAGTTATCTGCGATGCCCGTGATTAGTGCGTTCATACTGTGAAAACCAAAAAAAATTGATCCAAAAATCTATTGAAATGACGTCTTAAGCCATGGCCAAACAGTGCAAGTTTGAGGTTGAAACTGACGTATAACCTTGCAACGAGTTATGTTCGGTTGGGTGGTCAATGCAAGTTATTGCAGGTTTGGGCACAAGTTTCTGCAAAATGTGCAATCTTTGAAATATAAACCTAATTTGCATGATTTTTTCTCAAAACTTATGCATAATGACGTCTTCTAATTAGTGTCGAAACCTTTCTCATTAATCTGGCTCCAGTTACTGAAAGTTTCGTGGCAATAGCTTTAAATGCTAATTTTTAGACCCAAAACCCTATTGGGGAGGGGGAGGTCGAAATAACCCCCCTCCTCCCCCCATACATTAAGGGTTAATGGTGCTACCGAGAGGAAACCCAGAGCGGCAGTTTGCTTGTTTTTGCTCTCCCGTAACAGAAGAGGACTGAAGGATCTCATCGAAATCGTATTATAGTTAAGAATGGAAAGCCATAGCTATCTGAAGTAATCAAATACGATTTTAATCGGACCGCTACTCTCCGAGACCCCGCTTTTTCCGGTTTCTTTTTTCGAGTAAAGCCCTATAATAACTACTCAAGAACTACGGTAAGCTACGGTAGCTGTAAGCTATATGCAGTTACATAACAATGCCAGGCCACGTGGCAGATATCACCCTATAGTGTGCGCAGTTAGCAAATCATTATGCAAGAGCAATATTGCACAAAACGCCCCACGCACAAAACTTGTAATGTTCATTGATCTTGTTTCTCACAGTTACCATTCTCATATTAACCCTATTCTGACCGGGGGTTTGGGGGCGCAACGTCCCCGTTGCAACTTTGGAAGTTTATAACTTATAGACTATTCAAGATCATCAATCCAAATTTTAGGACTTTTCTCAAGTTTATCAGTAGTTAAAATCAAACGTAACACAGAGAAATTTGTGGAAATAATCGATGTTACGCAGATTACGTTATAATGAGGTCACCATGACGTCATAGTCAGAACCTAATTTTGTCAAACAAATTGGTTTTTGGAGAACTGGGTAACTGCAAGTTTCATAGCAAGGCCGTAAGCCCCCTCCCCCCCCCCCCCAAGTCCCAGGAACGCCAAAAAATTAAAGCCCCAGTCTCAAGGTTTGCCTTTTCATGTTCCTGAAAAAAAGTTGTAACAAAGTTAAACAATCTTGTGATTTGAGTTACACCTACCTATTTAACGAATACTGATGTACAATATCTTAACAAAACAACATATCAACAAGAACAAACGCATTACTGTCTATCTCTGTCCAGCGTTTTTGTTACGATGAGCCAACTTTTGATCAGAGTTTATGACCTGGAATAATAACTGAATGTCAACAGTAACATAACAACTTATTAATAGTAACTATTGTCCTATGTTAATGGGAGAACGAATGTCTTCCATTCACAGAACTGGCTTTCTCTGTTTGCCCAACAAGTTGTGACATTCCAATCTACTTGGGGCAATTGAACAGTAGTAGCACAACAGCAGCCTCAGTCTTCCAAATCCCACACGGATCGGTTTCGCAAGTACAAGTTTAAGTTGTCCTTCATCTGGTTGTAAGTGATATAGTTCCGAGGTAGAGTGAGAATGTTGAAGCAAGTGCGGGCAAATGGTCTCATTCCAGTGTGCACCATAGCTTCAAATCTAACCTTGATCTTATTACAAGGTATTATAATGTCGGTGGCTGTACAGTACCGCAGGAACAGGCGTAGCAGTTCTGAATCGGCATCTCTGAGGTAGCGAATCAACCACCTACCAATTTTGGTTTCCTGTGGATCTTGTGGTACGATGTGCAAAAGCTCTGTAACTCGGTCAGAGGATGGAAGACACATTTCGTACAGAGCATTGATTTCATCTTTGGTAACAGAATCCCAAAAACGGCCCATTCCTTCTCTAATCTTGACAAGGGCTAGAAATGGCTTCATAACGAATTCTCCTTTGGCGATTTTCACCAACATACCTTTCATATTCCCAGACGTTGGGAATTGGCGTTCTTTGAATTCATCTAGGATTTCAAGAACTGCTTCTACTGGGATAGGCTTGTTGTCATTGATGATGCCAGAGATCAAATCACGTTCGGCATATGGCAGCAGATTAAGGAATGACTCCATGAGACAATCTTCGTCCACCGACCCAAACAGTGCCTGGTGAATGCAAGCCCGCGCCAGCTGTACTGGAAACAGTCGACATTGAATGAACATGTGGTTGATAAGATGGCCAAGTGCAACATACTCCTCTGGAGCAAAACTGGCCGAAACAAATGGGACGAACTGAATATTTCCCTCACAGTTTTCAGAGATAAAAGACTCCCAAAAAAGGGAGTAAAGTTCGCGCAATACTCCATCTCCACTTCCATCCTCCTGGTCAAACGAAACTGATAATCTACGTTTTTCAAAATCACCATCTTTGTATTTTCCAAGGAGTTCCTTCAATACATCGTGCCTCTTCACAGTTATGTGAACATTTTGCTTGAGTTTTTCAGCTTCTTGAGCCCGTCGCCTTTCCAGAAAACTGAAAACGTTTTCAGCTGTCTTCTGAGGCTTTTCATCATCCACCAAGATAATATCAGGTAACTTCTCCTCAACAACTGGCAATGTATTAAAAAGGTCACCTAGCATATATAAAAAAACAAACAAATGAAAACATATAAGCACACGAGTATCGACACTGCTTCTCTGAATAACATAGATACAACAATTGGTTTTATTGTGAATCAATTTTATTTTCTTGGAGGCAAAAATCATATGAAAACACTACTACAAACTGTCTTCTAACAAAGTAATGATCAACCAAACTGTTGTGTATTTATTCTGATGTCAGAGAGAAACCATAATTTACAACTTTTTGCTAGAGTCAAAACTTGTTAGTACGGTCCAGCAGGAAATATAGTTGGCCCTTGGATATGACTTGTACAATTTTAGTGTTTATCCCATAACCTTCTGATGTCTGGCCCTCCCTCTAAGTCTATACAGACATAACTGGTAGCATCATTCTCCTTATTACATTCAATTGTTTGTTGATTTAAATCACCTGATGAAGGACGAACGCCTTCAGTTGCTGTGGAACATCCAGGCATTTGGTTTGCATCTTCACCGGTGCAATTGAGTTCACTACCTCCCAGTTGCCTATTCACCTGATAAAAAATACAGAAACAAAAACGAAGGAGATTAGCATCACACCAAATTGATTTGATCAATTATCCCTTTAATAAGAACACCAATAATTTACATAACACAAAATTATAATTAGTCAGGTAGTACACAGTACATAATATGCTTTATACTAACTGGTTTATGAGCCAATCAATCATTTGCCCTAGGAATTTCTGACATCACCATTATTTAGTATATTAAACGATGCTGGAGTCGAGAGCAAACTGTCATTCGATCATGTGATACCTGGGGTGACATCAATAGATAATGATGTACTCATTCCCACTTATAGACAAACAGATCGCATCTTTTTACTGTGGTATAAGAAACCCTCAGATATAATCTAACAATTTGGTGTATACTAAATCATTGATTACTTTATTGACTAATTGACCTATCAACCCACTAACAATCTACCCGACTGATTGATATGCATGACAACACCATCAGTTGATATTGCTATCACCGGGCTAGCTATCAGCTGCTGTCACAGAGTAACAGTACTATTAGTTGATTATCACTGATACAGAGCCGTAAGTTGATATCGCTCCCACAGTGCTGTCATTTAGCATAGCAGCATTAATAGTCTTTCATTCATGCTGAGCTTGTACATAAAGTACATCACCTCTCCTGTTTGCAATTGATCGTTTTCACCTCTGCCACTGGAGCTCTGATCATTGTTGCATTCATCAGCTGATCCCTGTTTATTTCTGTACGAGGGATGCTCGGATTCATCTGTTGTAGGACAGGTTTCTTCTGACAAGGGCTGGGGGTTGTCTGATGTAGAACTGTATTTGTCTGTTGAGGTGCCGAGCTCGTCCGAGGGATGCTCGGATTCATCTGTTGGAGGACAGGTTGCGTCTGATGGAGGCTGGGGGTTGTCTGATGTAGGCCTCAACTTGTCTGTGGGAGGACTTGGTAAAGGGCAAGGTTCATCGATATGAGGATGCAAAGGCAATGTGCTCTGGGTAGAATGAGAATAAGAACCGTTTTCCATCCAGTTACACGAATTATTGTAGATTCCAGTGGAGGGTACTTTGATATTCTGTCTCCTTGAATTATATTCATGCAATGAACTTTCCAAATAAAATAATTTATAAACTATAATGTATTTGCTTATATTTGAAACGATGCAAGTTTTTATTGGCTGATGTAACTGCAATTACCCCAGCACCACTGGGAACCAAAGTTGTAACCCAGTCTTCTCTCATTGAAGCTACAGCTAATAACTTTCCTATTGTTCCCACTTCTTCATCGAACCAAGAAACTCTGAGATTGCAAGATCTAGAAACAAACTAGAAAAATTACCAAACAATTTTGCAGCCAGTGCACTGCATTTGACTTTCACATTTCAATGCTCTACAAGTAATTAAGTGCTTAAAGCAATATCACAACTGTGAACAAGGCCCACAATCTTTAAAATGTTAGCAAACACAAGATAATTAGACCTTTTTCTGCACTGGCCCTTGCTTAAATCATGTATCTTTGTCTTCGTCTCACAAGTTCAATGGATACAATGACACAATACTGTATGATAGTTTGCTTTAATATTTCCTTACATGGGATGTATCTGGAGGCATTTGATTCCAATGCAGGAGACGTTGCCGGAACTTGAAACCTGGGTCCTAAATTTGAAATAAAAAAAATGCCTTAAGTTGGCTCGATATGGTTTTATTACCACACATGGCATGATTATGAAAAAAGTGCACACGTGAGCTTTTTATAAGATACTGACAGCATAACGCAACCTCCCGAGGACCGACTATTGTAGATCATTTAGCGAAAAAAAGGAAACTCATTTTACATTTCATTCTATCTGCTGCTTTGACATTACATTAGATCAAAATAGCTTAAAGCAAGAACAATTACAACTAAATTGTGTGCAATTTTATCATAGTTTTATTGGTATGAACAAAATCTCAAAAGGTTATATACTTTTTTATTTGTGTTCAAAAATACACTCCCGCGCCAAATCAAAACTTTCAAAATGGTTACATTATGCTGTTATGATCTACACTCAGCACATGCGCACTTGTCAATCTTGTCGAGTCTGCATTTTCATTGCGTAATAGTTGAATGGATTTTCAATTGACATTTCTCGCATTCCCTTCAGTGCATTTTTTTTAAACTTTGCAGGGATAAAGTGGTTGCCATTCTGCTTCTAAGCCCTCTTTATAATTGAAAACTGTACGCTGATTATTACCTGCATATTCATTAATTTTATCCAGATTAAACTGTATTGTCAACCTCATGCAGTATTCACTGCAACAATTTGTACATAGCCAGTATCATATCAACTGTTTGCTTTGCTAATAATAATTCTTGATAGTTTAAACTGTTTTTATCAAAAAGAGAGAAATGGGCTTGAAGAACAACCATACCATCACATGCCTCTCCCTTCTCACACCCCCCATTACAGATGACATTTGTTTGCTCTAAATGAGTACCATTGCATACCAACTCTATGGTAAAGTTCAGTTAAACCCAAAATTCCTTGGGTTTTGCCAAGAGCAATATGTACATACTTACAGATAATCTAGGCTTCTTTTTGTTACTCTTTTCCACTCTGCAATGATAAATTAAAATCCAGTTCATGCACATGTAATTTATATGACTGTTTATTTCCTGTTATATCAAACAACACATTCTATCACTGTAACTGTATTTACTGAAGTGCCATGATGATAGAGGTACATGTACAGTTTTGCACTAGTTGAAATTTGTAAATGAATGTCCTGATCATGTAAAATTATGAAGTATAATAGTATTTTTAGAGGAAAAGATCCATTAATTATTTTGCAGACCACCCAATGATCATGCCATGCTAGTATAGTATTTGTATAATATTATTTTGCTCTTAATACATGTATAACAGTGTCATG
The DNA here is from genome assembly GCA_025434805.1 of Antipathozoanthus remengesaui. NCBI lineage: Eukaryota > Metazoa > Cnidaria > Anthozoa > Zoantharia > Parazoanthidae > Antipathozoanthus > Antipathozoanthus remengesaui. The sequence goes on along the minus strand of JANSTR010173931.1, from coordinate 7,526 downwards.
TGGTTAAAATATTGCACTTACATCAGCATGTCATCAGAAAGATTATTGCTGGGGGGACTGTTCTCTAGTATTTATTTTTGAGAAAGGGGAGTCTGATCATGAGTATTTAAATAGAGGCATCCATTTGGATGAGACTCATTAGTATTTATTCAAACAAATACAGTCAGTACATGTAATTATAATACATTGTACAGCAGTTTTTTTCCAACCGTAATAACCTTATAATGCTATTGTATTATCAACTTAAATCAGGATGTAATTAAAGATTCACTGCATAATTATATACATGTGTTTTGAGATGCAGCAAAACAAAGTCTGCAAAAGAAAAATATATTGCAAACTAAGATCTACGAAAATTAAAAACTTACATATCATCACCCACTGGCATAAGGTTTGGGTGTGTTTCATGAAAGAGTGGTGTCTCCAAAGGGTTCTGAATCCTTTCTTCATGTACATGTATGTCTTCATCTGAACCAAATCCAAGGAAATCAATATAATTCCCAGGATATGAAGGCATAATGTCACTTTCTGACATATTAAGTAAGTGTTTATCAACAGTAGTAACTGGAAGATCTGGAGGCAAGGCCCCAACTGCATCGAATTTAGAGAGGGTGAATGATTCAGGAGTTGCTGCCAAGCTCCCTGCCCAATCATAGACAGCAGACATGTTCTCCAGTTGACAAAATGATCGTGTTTCCACACCCCTGGATGGATGTCGCACAGAAACAATAACATGGGGTACACCAGCAGGTGGAATATTTGGTACTCTTGATGCTCGCATACTTTGCAAGACCTGCTGCCTCTCCAGTGTTCTCATCTCTGCCGCTTTTTCATGATCTTTAGCTTGGTCTTTAGCTCGGTCTTTTTCAAGTGATCTTTTAAGCTCTTCCTCTTGCTGTTGTTTCAACAGGGTCCTTTCAGCTAATGTTCCAATAAGACCATCCCCATTCTCACAAGTACTGGCATCTACAACTACTGCTGTGTGGGTATGTCCCGTTATGACACTCTTTCCAATCCCAGATGGAGCTTCAAGTAATTCCTCATCATCACTACCACTTACTTCATTATTACTTTCTTCATGCCGTTTTGACATCAGATACAGTCGCACTCTTGTCACCTTGCTATCAGTTATGTACTTTCCTAAGGTAAAGGTTTCATCTCTAATAGAACTACCATCAAAGCGACCAAGTTCAAAAATCATATCACATGCATTGCCATAAATACTTATTCCAAGTGGAAAAAATAGCTCTTTTGCCTTGTTGATTATATCGTTTGAGCTTGAATTGAGTGCAAAAGATAACTCTCGAGATCCACCGCCTTTGTTATATCTTACTGACCCATATCGTCCTTTCACAGAATCATAATGTAGCCATCCAACTTGTATTTTTCTAGTGCAAGGAGTTCCTTTATGAAAGCTGGAGGTTTCAGAAGGACTGGGAGCATTATGTTTACTGGCTTTGCCTTTAGGCCGAGAAGTCCGTATGTCCTTGACAAGTTGTAACAATTTCTTTTTCTTCTCGTTGCGTTCATCACATACTGGAGGTGGAATTTTATCCTCAACAAATGACCTCAGTGACAGAATATCTCCCATTTGTGTCAGTCCAAGGGTTTTTAAATCATTGTCAGTTGCTTTTCTAATGGCAACAACATCCATCTGGAACAAATAACAGGTTTCAAATACAAACATTCTAATAAATAAATACAAAAGTCTATATTGGTAATACTTGAATGTATTGGTAATTTTACAATTATACTTAATTTTATACTTAACTGATACAAGAAAGCATATAGTATGCCAACATAATCTGAGCCTATAGAAGGAAAGATGTATTGGGATTTGATAATTTGCTGCAACCAATTTCTAACTCTCAAGTTCAGTAAAAATTATAAATTAAATTATTTTGTTGTATGATTTACAATTTACAATAAAGTGTTAAGAATAAGCTCTCCCCCTCCCGCACCTCCTTCCCAATGTATACAGGTAATTTATAATTATACATTATCCAACCTCCACAATTTAACATTTAAATAATACCTTCTCACTCCTGAACGTTGCTATTACCGCTTCCTCAACTCGACGGTGAGTGAGGAATTCGCAGACCTAAAACGGTAAGAGAGCTTGAGTTCACCCTTGCACGCACGCATTCACTGAATACTGATGATACACCGAGACAGTTTCAAGTTCACGCTATACTACGCTTGCAACTAACAGATCGGCTTACAATGTAATAGCTCTTGTATTGATAGTATTTTAAAAAGACATTTAAATTGTGTAAGAATATCAGTATAGTTGTGACAACGTATTGATGTTCCGAATGATAATCAAACAAGAGTCAAGATGTAAACATTGAAACAAGAGCTATAGATAGCTTCGAATTGGACTAGACAAAGGTTTTTGAAGTTGTGCTTATGCTTTAACATTGTTGTAAAAAAGCTGACCAACCGAAAGTAAACTACTGAAACGAGAGTAACGGGCAACAAACCTTTTCAACTGAATCCAGCCCCAGCTCGAGCGAACCTGACGCCATCGACGCCATGTTGATATTGAAATGTTAAGTGAGCCCGCAGTACAAAAGTCGCGAAATAAGTCGCGAAATAAGTCGCGAAAAAAGTCGCGAAAAAAGTCGCGAAATAAGTCGCGAAAAAAGTCGCGAGAATAGTCACGAAATAAGTCGCGAAATAAGTCGCGAAAAAAGTCGCGAAAAAAGTCGCGAAAAAAGTTGCGAAATAAGTTGCGAAATAAGTCGCGAAAAAAGTCGCGAAATAAGTCGCGAAATAAGTCGCGAAATAAGTCGCGAAATAGATCGCGAAAAAAGTCGCAAAATGATAAAAAAAAATTGGTTTGAAGCATGTCACCTTAGAGCCACCTTAGATATTGGTCCAGCTGTATCAAATAATAGTGACAGTTATTCATAATTTACACATAAAAAGTAGCTGTAAACTTAATTCTGGTAAATTATAATGATTATATTTGGTTATTTTCCCAAAAAATTGTTTAACAATATCCTGATGAAACAATGTGATTATGCCATCCTCTTGACACATTGCATAGTTATATTGGGGTTCCACTGTACCATGTTTTGAGGTCATGACAAATTACTGACATTGGATTGTTTTGATACTAAGACAGACACTACTGCAGAAGCAGAAGATATTCCAGTATATAGTATACTCCAGTTACCAGGAATACAGGGCCAGAGAAAAGGTATTATTGAACGATTTCAACTAAATATTTAGTCAAGAATTGTACTTTGAAAACACAGTATGGTATTAATGAAAGTTAAATGAGATTTTGATCACACATGTACAGTCACACTGTCTTGTATTTTATAACCCTTGACACATGTGATTGCAAGAGCTGGTCCCAGATGTGAAGCAAGTCCAATTTTGCTTTCATTGCAGTTCAAATCCGAGCTGTTCATCTGGTACAGATCGCCTGATATTCTATGGTTATGGCAGTCTTGATCTCTGTCTAATGCATCAACCATGTCCTTTCCTGTGATCTGGGAACTTACCTCATCTATTACTATATGTTTTTGGAGTCAGGTTGGTGTAGTAGTCATCACACTCATCCCCCACCAGGTGTCAGGTTGGTATAGTGGTCATCACACTCCTCTCTCACAGGGTGGCAGGTTCGTATAGTAGTCATCACACTCACCTCCTACCAGGTGGCAGGTGGGTGTAGTGGTTATCACACTCTACTCCCACCAGGTGTTGCGTTGGTGTAGTAGTCATCACACTCATCCCCCACCAGGTATCAAGTTGGTGCAGTGGTCATCACACTCCCCTCCTACCAGGTGTCAGGTTGGTGTAGTGGTCATTACACTCATCCCCCACCAGGTGTCAGGTTGGTGTAGTAGTCATCACACTCCTCTCTCACCAGGTGGCAGGTTGGTGTAGTAATCATCACACTCCTCTCTCACCAGGTGTCAGGTTGGTGTAGTAGTCATCACACTCCTCTCTCACCAGGTGGCAGGTTGGTATAGTAGTCATCACACTCCTCTCTCACCAGGTGGCAGGTTGGTGTAGTAGTCATCACACTCCTCTCTCACCAGGTGTCAGGTTGGTGTAGTGGTCATCACACTCTCCTCCCATCAGGTGTCAGGTTAGTGTAGTGGTCATCACACTCCCCTCCCACCAGGTGTCAGGTTGATGTAGTGGTCATCACACTCTCCTTCCACCAGGTGTCAGGTTGTGTAGTGATCATCACACTCCCCTCCCACCAGGTGTCAGGTTGATGTAGTGGTCATCACACTCTCCTTCCACCAGGTGTCAGGATGGTGTAGTGATCATCACACTCACCTCCCACCAGGTGTCAGGTTGGTGTAGTGATCATCACACTCTCCTCCCACCAGGTGTCAGGATGGTGTAGTGATCATCTCACTCATCCCCCACCAGGTGTCAGGTTGGTGTAGTGGTCATCACACTCCCCTCCCCCACCATGTGTCAGGTTAGTGTAGTGGTCATCATACTCTCCTCCCACCAGGTGTCAGGTTTGTGTAGTGGTCATCACACTCCCCTCCCCCACCATGTGTCAGGTTAGTGTAGTGGTCATCACACTCATCCCCCACCAGGTGTCAGGTTGGTGTAGTGGTCATCACACTCTCCTCCCACCAGGTGTCAGGTTGGTGTAGTGGTCATCACACTCCCCTCCCCCACCATGTGTCAGGTTAGTGTAGTGGTCATCA
>JANSTR010173930.1:0-25643 GCA_025434805.1 Antipathozoanthus remengesaui | reverse complement strand
GGAAAATGGAATGAGGTCATGGAATAGTCATGGAAAAATCATTAAATTTCATTCCTCATTTTCAGTATGAACCCTGTCACAGTTGCTTTATACATGAATAAAATAAGAACAGTGAAGAGCAATTGGAGGCTGAATTTGTTTAAAATTAAAAACAAACAGGCTTTGACCAAATCCTATTTAATAACAAGCGTGTATCTACTTGCATGCAGCAAGAGTACCTTTTTTGAGCCACATCAACAGTAAATTGCTTATTCTTGAAGTGTGAGCTAATCTAGGAACAGGCAGGTAATTGAAAAAATTCCCAAAACTCAACGAGTGTATATTAATTTTAATAGGACAATATTTTTAATGTGTGCACGAAATGACTCAAACAAAATAGCAGATTCTATAAGCTGGGTAAAATGGATTATCGCAAACGGGATGATATAGTTTTGTCGTGTTTAGTTTACTTTCCGAGAAGTCTTTGCCAAACTGACTAAAAAACCCATCAAAACCAAGAATGTTGATCAATTTATTCAAGGAGTATCGGGCGATCGCTGTTGTATGGTAGAAGGAAATGAGATGTGTGTACAACGTTTATAGGAGAAAGAAAAATAAAACGTATGCAGTTGCTTCGAGAAATGCTCCGTAATGCATACAATATCTATTCTCGTTTTGAATACTGATTTTAAGGAGTGCAGATGTTCGTTTTTGTGAACTCGCAGATAATTATAGCACTTTAGCACAAGAGTTTATAACATAACACTAAAACTCAAGCCTTAAAGTAAAAAAATAGGTCCTTGCGTGTGAACTGGACGGTGGCTGTTTTGGATTACTGGTGCTCACTTAGTGGGTGCGAGGTTAGCGCAGTTAGTAAGATCTCTGACTGCCAACCATGACGGCACGAGGTCCCAGGTTCAATCTCTGTCCTGGTCGAGGGTTGAACTTTGTGTGACCGTTCTTTCGCCACACCGTCCTTAGACAAGGACGTTAAGCCGTTGCTCTAATAGCTGGACTTTCTGTTGCGGGCTTAAAAGAACCTACGCACTTCGAATTCTTGACAAGGGCAGCGTGGTTTCGACCCGGTGTTGTAGTCTGTTCCCGGTCGCAGGAGGCCGATTTTCCTTTTAAAAAATGTAAACTGTGTGGCTGCCATTGCGCATATTAAAAGCAGTCTGTACACTAAAGTCCTCCAACAGTATTGTAAAACCCCAGTAATTCAGCCAATCGATTGGGATTAGAAGTCGACCACTATCTATCTTCATCTCTTTTATCGTACATGCAAGTCACTAGAATCTGGATCTCTCTCCCCACAAACCAAAGATTTAAACAGCTATACCTAAGCCTTTTTACTAAGCTAAGCACAACTTTAGAACTTCGAATTTACTGCTCTGCTGTCTTGCTGTGATGCATGCGGAAGAGGTCTCTAGAATCTAGAAAACTTTTTGTACTATATGTATCACTTCCCTCATCTTAATCAGTCGCGTCGCTTGTTGCTTTTCGGCTCCAATCGTTATAACTAGTTTATCTGCTCAGTTTTTATTTAGTTTCTATAGTCATCGGGTCCATAGAAATTGGTTCTCGCTGTTGTAGTGCCCCAACCATCCATATTTAATCTAGTATTCAGTTTTCGTCGTTATATTCATATCTGTTGAAGCCCAACTGAGAATTAAATAAATACAAAACCGAAAAGATATTTAAAAGACGTCTGAGCTTCCCGGCGTTTATTGGAAATATCTTGAATACAAATTTTATCTGAAATCATAGCAACTTCTGCAAAATGTGAAATTGAACATTTCAAAATACAATAAAACTAAGTGAAATAAATATTCCCGAAAAACTTCTGTTTTTCAGCTAGCAATGTACACCGACTTTTAACTTTCTACTGAAGCAGCAACATACAATATCAGACATGCGACATCATATCAGTAATGACGAGTATATTTAAAGAGTATTTCTCGACCTATATTTCTTACGTCTTAACTGTGAACATCACTGAAGCAGGCTGTGATAGTTAAGCATCGCGTTTTTGAGATTTTAATTGCTTTCGCTTATTAAAAGTAGAAAATTTAGAATATTGAACTACCGGCTGTCGATGAATACTTTTTAATGTTTAAGTCATCAGAATTTTACTGTTGTGAACTTTTTTGTCATCGGTTATTATTTTCATGGAATCGCTGATCGATTTACTCTTATTATCTATAAAGGCGGCTAGTCGTTAGTGCTGATAATAAATTGCAAATTATTACTGCTATCTTTGTTGAAGTAGAATAGAACAACATATCGGACTGAAGTTCAAACAAACATAACAGATCGCCGTTGACTCGTTAGCACAGTTTGCATTGGACACAGAGGCCGAATGAAGCAACAGAAACACTTTTTGGTAATCTACAAGTAATATAATAATAATTTGTCAAAAATCGACAGAATTAACCGGAATCGGTTCTGGTAAAGAGACAGCGCATTGAAATTCGAAGGAGAAATCGCTCAAAGTTAAATACAGCACTGAAGTGCATTATATTTTAGAAAATGCGGCTGTCTTTCAAGAGGGTGCGTTTTAAAATGCGCAACTGGATATGTTGTACAAACAACTAATGATTGTACAATTTTAAAGGCTGTGATGTTGCCTGTTGTTCAGAGACAATACCGGCTGAATTTATTTTTTCTTTCTCTTAGGCGTTTCCATGCAAAGCGATATTTCACTTCTCTCTATAAAACAATCTCGATCCACAGGTGTCTGTTTGAGTTTGACTGGCCTGTTCTTGTTGTAGCCTGTCATTTTTGAATAAAGATCCCCTTCTCTCATGCACGCAAGACTGGTTAATGGAAAAAGTATTGCTTGTTCATGGTACCTTCATATATAGGATAACTATAGTCCCACATTTGTAATATATGTAGGGCTTCTTCTGTTTCGGTGCGAGATGTTGTAATTGTGAGTGATTTTCTTTTTGAAGCTTCCCTGTCGACGGCAGACCGCCGTTAACAGAGAATTTGAAACCAAAATTGTGAGTGATTTTCTTAGTTTTGCCACATATTCGCGTTCTGTTCGCAGTCTTTCTTTAATTATATGTTTACATTTAAAGTAACGATCATGTATTGCTTCACCGAGTTTTGATAGCAAGTCAGTCGGTTTTTCGCATACTCGCACACCCTGATAACAACAGTCTTTGTTCAATATGTTTTGTTTGACTTGGTTAACACAGCTGGATACCTGCCAAGAGAAGCAAAACGAAGATTATGCCAAACAAAGAATTCTTCCCTGCCTTGTTCGTTTTCTCTCCCTACGTTCTAACCGATATGTACATATTGTTTTTTATCTATAGGCTCAGATAAGGTACGAAGCTCTTCGAACTAAATAAAATCATGCAGTGGACTAATTTCGAAGACGTTTAGATATGTCAGCTTGCTATTTTAGTATTTATTTGCTCTTGTTGAACAAAAAAATAACCTAATTAAAGCAATTTGCGTGGACAAAGTTAAGTAATCTGCAAGTATTTGTATGGTAGCCCTCCGGCGAGAGACGTACACATCAACCCAGGTCTCACTTCAAAATCATGAATGTCAAACGTTTACGGAGTTTTTTAAAAAAACACTTGTGACAAATACATTTAAGAACCTAAATGCTTCACTTCTGATAACAGAGAACTCATTTAACCTACAAAATTTTGAAATCTGTTTAAGTTTTAGGCAAGAAAAATACAATTCTTCTTTTCGTGTATACAGTGAAATTATACCATTGCTGTGACTATAAAAGCGAAGAAACTGATGGTGCTTTATAAATCACTGAGAATTTCGACGTTGTAGAATCTGTCATGACCTTTTTGGTGATTGCGGAGTTTTCAACGTGAAGTAAAAATTATTCAGTCAAATGGAAATCCTATAGTTAAACGTCATTTGTCATGATTGTGACTTCAAGATTCAGTAAGTCCGCCGGTTTTGTTTGTTAGTAAATGCAATTAGCTTATTGCTCATTGCCAAAGATTTTAACTATGTTAAGTGCCAAAATTTACAAAAGTTCTTTTCATTTAATTAAAATGTTTTGCCATTAATTTAGAATACCTTAATGGTTTTCACCAAGGTTGCTTCTGGAAACTCCATTGGTGTCAAGTGTTGAATGAAAGGAAGACTTTAGAAAAAGAATGTGTTTGCCTGCGAGGTTTATCAACGTAATTTGTGTTCACGTCTAGTTAACCCTTTCCCTACTAACCCTGATTTCAAATAAACCAAGAATGTCCTAACTTTTGAACCAGTTGACGAAACTCTATAAAGTGACCATTCATTTTGTTTGTTTCAAAGAGTAGACTCTCAAAATGTTCATTGTTTCATGAAATTCAGAAGTTAACAATTTTCATAAAGTTTGATAAATGTACTAAATTGAAAAGTCAGCACCATTTCTTTTGTTTCAAACCAGGAAAATATAACAAAGCTCGCACTCCACTGGTGCGTGAAGAACTAAGTAGGCAAGACCAGTTTTTCTTGGACAATCCAGTGTAAATATACTTCTGTTGTCAAGCTCACTAACCAAGAATAATATTCCTCAGTTTATCTAAAATTTACTTTATATTTCAGTAATGAAATTTCGAACTATCAACAACAAGCATAAGAAAAACAAATGTGCTTATTTTTAAAAACTCGACGATGTTTTTCAAACCCAAATGTCGAATCTTCAGTATTGGACATTTTCCAGCAAACTGTAAAGAGATATGGCCGGCTTTAGACATCTTGGCCGTGCAGTTTTGACCACTTTTATTATTTTAATTACGGAAATTTTTATCACAACCGACAACCGCCGCGAGTCGTTTATCTTTTGGGCGGAGTACTTTCGACCACCATTCGGATGGATTGCATATTGGCTGTTCTAACTCCTCTTTTAAAAGCCGACGCTGTCATCAAAACAATAATTTAGCAAATAAGCGTTCATAATGCATATAATATGAAGATTTTTCTTCCTTCATTTAACTGAATGAGTGCACAGCGAATATTTTGTTTTAATCATAAAGATTTGAAAAAATCGAAACCGTTTTCCATTTGACATCAATTATATGACAAGCTAGACACAAACTGATGTATAATTACTTTTAACAATTCAGCCGATAAGCGACTCTAAATGCAATTTTTTTGAAAGTGACAGGTTTTAGATTGAATAGCCAAAGATAAGCGCGGTTGCTACAAGGAACTACGAAAATAAAAGAGAGGAACTTTTCCTGCATATGACAAGAAAACAACCCTTCGATTGTATTAATGTATGCGATAATGTTGTTGCGAAGTTCAAGTTAAACAAGCGCGGCAGTTCAAATTGTGAATACAAAATCGTTCGCCGATTAACAAATGGAGATATAAATAAATGCGATCATTTACGGATCGCAGTATTTGTTTAACTGGAACCAGAGGAATCACTAATTGAACTGCTGCACAAGAAGTAAACAAAGTAAGGAGATCTTCAATTCGGACTTTGTTTAAAGTTTAGTTACTTCAGTATAATTAAATCATCAAAGTTGGTAGAAATACGGCAGTTTTTCAGTGTCGGCGTTTGTGTTTTCTAGAAGAGTTCACCTGTGTGTGAACGCAATATCACAGAGTTTTTGAATTTCCTGTATTCGAAATTATTATTCCAATGTTGGCCTCAGCACTTGTTTCACTCTTAAATTTTTAAAAAGAACAATCGCGCTGTACCTTTCAACAGCTGTCCATCACTTGGCAAACCATATCAGAACATAGGCAGTTTTTAACATTCGATTGTCCTGGGCTTTGTTTTAAGTACATCTTAAACTTGATTGTGTTTCCACGTTGATATAAACTAAAAATACAAAATTCACCATTGCTTCCTTACTGTTTCCATAGATTCACTAACTTCAAAAGATTATATTAAATTGGATCTCGCAGGAGTAGTCCATTATTCTGTTTTGCGGCTCGGAGATGTATTTGTTCTCTATTTTATGTTATCAATCTCAAATGAATTGTGTACTGATTGCAACTTTACTATTCTTGAAATGTTCGGAAATTTCAGAAATCTCTTAACGAGAAGCGTCCGCAATTTTGTGAAAGGTGAACTGTTCTACATTCCCGGCGGAAATGTCGAAGATATATTCCTGTTATGTTTGGCTTAATCAGTCGTGTTTGTAAACAAAAGGGCAAGCAGAAATTTCTGTATCTTTAATAGTTTCTAGCATTCTAAACCATCGTGTTATTTTGTAATAAAAAATGAATACCATTACTGATTATCAGCCTTGAGGTAACAAAACTTACGCCCAATTTAATCAAACACCCAAACCCTTTGAATTTTCCTTCTTTTCTTTTGTAATTTCATGGTCATCACACCCGGGAACTGATACGCAAACTTTATGGATAACGTTTTAGGCTCACTAAAGATTTGCTTATAATTCACTGAAATTGAAAGTGCGGAAACTTGATGATATTGATAAATTTCGTTTGCCGCGGGTTAACATTGTGTCTCCATGTTACCAGCCTTTTGTCAAGTTTCTTTTAGTGTAGTAAGTTCTATACACTCGACTTACGGTCTGTAGAAGAAGCCAATGTTTGTGATGTCGCTGAAGAAGTGGATCACACAACAATGTATGTTCACTACCTTGAAGTGTATCTTTCACATTTGTCAGAAACAAGCACTTGATAAATATTTTATGGGCTATGTTATTGCCAAAAAAAGGATGCTCTTGTCCGTGCCCAGTTGGTCATCCAAGTGTTTTGTTAGTTCTATCAGTGGCTACGGAGTTTTTCAAAAGTCTAATATTTATAGCGAGATCAGTGACAGCAAATCGTGATGCTCGCAAAGAGACTGAAAACTTAACCTAACTTAACTACCAAAGGACTTTACGTCTGAGCGATAATACTAAATGTGAGAAAAGATGCCTTGTCGCCATGTCTTGTCGCTGTGTTTGCAATGTTTTGAACCGCACGCAAATTTGAAAATTGACCTGAAATTCCACGCAAACTGGGTACACGTGAAAATCGGTTTGGTTTTCAGGCTGTAGTGGCGGTTGTATTCCGAACTTAAAATAAAGTGTTGTAAGTATTAATGAAAAGCAACAGGCGGAGCCGCACATTTTGCCTCCCTTCCCTGCAGAAACTTCGAACATTGACAACACGACGCCAATGACCTCTATTTTACATTCAAAAGCCTTTTTAAACAGTTTGTAAAGAAGAAAGGATATAATAATATAATACTTGATTCTTGTGTTTCATTAACACGTTTGCATAGCCAGTTGACACCTCATGAAACGGTCCCTGAAGACGGCTGGATTTCCATTTTAATGTGTGTTGCAATGATTAAAGAAAAGCTGCGATGGTTGAGTTGAGCTGGAAAGTGCATTTCCAACCAGGAATGGAAACCACCGATAAACAATTTTCCGCGGATATTAAGTAATGCTCAGAACTGAAACAAGAAACTTTACTCTTTGTGGAATATTTATTTGAGGCCAGTTTACCCTACTTAGAATTCAGTCAGTAACGCTAAGGTTTATCGCTAGAATCCTTTCCATTATAATATGCGATAATCCTTGGTTTCACCATAAAACGTTTTGCCCAAGAACAAAAATGAAAATGTTTGGGAAACTCTTGAAGAAATAATCCACTGGACATCCACAGTAGAGAATTGAAAGAAATTGATCGACATCTTAAGCTAGCTAATAAGTAGTGGCGTATACACGATCTAATCGCGAGCCATTTACACATCTTGATTTGAAAATTCAAAGAGTCGTGCATTTTTCTTCATTGGTTTACATAAAATTAAATAAGCTGTTGGTCATTTATCTTTTAGATTCACGATCAGTGTTTAATAAATATGGGATCACGTATGGTATTGCTATTCTTCACATAAGAAGGCGATCAAAATAATCCAGTTTTGAAACCTTGTCATAGAGGGTTGTTGTGGAGTACCGATGAGGATGGACAGCGTTATTCTCCAGTTGATCAACAGTTCCAATGATTTTTATTTACATCTTTACAAATTCGCAGCTTGTTGGCCAATAACGACCGCAGTTTCTGAGTCACAGACGTGTGCAGTATATGAACTGCATCAGTCATTGTATCAATTGTAGTTCACATATGGTTGTCTGTTATGCTCGATATTGGGAAATTGTTATACCAGGGCTGGCATTGTGGACCTTAGATGAGGAGGAGGTGGAAGAAAATGAGAGAACGTTGGTGGGTACTGCATGGCTGCCGCATAAGAAGGGTGGTAGAATGGGTAAGACTGATGGGATGTGGGTTCCCCACGACTCTGTTCGTGATAAAGAATTGGCACTCGCACCAACCTTTGCTGAGTACTTTGTGCGATATTCGCAGCTTCCATTTCTGCAGCAATTTGGCGTTTCCACTTATTTCTTCTGTTTTGAAACCAGATTTTCACTTGCGTTTCAGTGAGGTGAAGTTGTGCCGCTAAGCTGGCTCTCTCTGACGAGGAAAGATAGCGCTTCATGTCGAACGTGGATTCAAGCTGGTAGACTTGGCTGCGGGAAAATACAGTCCGTGTCTTTTTTTTTCTGCGCTTTTTTGTTACCTGCTTGCTGTCACCATCAAGTGATTGTCCATCGTCATTTGAATCTGCAAACAAGAATACAAGCCAAATAAGGATCAATATCAGACGGAGTGCAGCCACGTCGCGAGAGACAAATAAGACTTAAGTTTCAAACTTAAGAACCAGAATTACGGAACTTTAAAAAAAATACCTGCGATTGGGAAATAACGATAAGAAATCCAAAAGAAAGCCTATATTTTATGAATTGTCAATGATGCAAACGTAGGAAACTGAAGCAATAACTTACGGGTTGATGAACTGTTCTTTCTTCCTTCACTGTTTGAATTCCAAGAGCAGAAACCCGTCCGTGTTAACAGTGCTGTGTCTGGGCTGGTTCGGTGAGTCGCATCTTCCAGCTTTTGGAGATCTGGCTTGAGGTCTCCATCTTCGCGCTCCGAGTCACTTATTTTGTCCTGTTCTCTCAGTCCATCGTATTCTCGGTGACTAGTATTATTGCTCAAGATATTAGATATCGAAAATGGGTTCGTTCGGGTCTTCGCCGCTTCCATGATCACGCTCCGTCGTGCTGCTTGAATTAATGAGTGGTGAATGTTTGGGGGTTTGATATGAAGTAGTAATTTCAGCAACGTAAGACAAGACAAACAATATGCGTTTGTATGCAAGCTCTATACATGCAGTTTCTCATAAGTGGAGACGTTTTAAGTCGGAGATAATGATCACGAATAAAAATGTCAGGCTTGTTAAATGTCTGACATGCTAATCCCTGCTGCTGATTGGTCGAAATGAATGGCTAATGGCTCAGTAAGAACACTGAAACGCTCCACTCCTCCCACTGCATTTAAAACAGGCAGGAAACTGATAACGAGGCGCTTTCATTGGCTCTCTCTTGCCATCAATTAGTTACGAACACGTTGTCATTCAAAATTTGGCTGTGGATGGCCTTACGCAATTGGACGGGGAATAACAATCAGCAATTACAACCATTGTCTCAAATTATACGCGTCAAAATTATTCCTGTTGCTGTCATTTCTAGGAGAAGTGAGCCATTTGTTCCGTGGGTCATCGAGATATATTTTCATATCAGTCTTCGAATCTATGCCTCGCACGCCTCTGCGCAACCCTTTGACGCCCTCTCAGTACTAAGCCAACTTTCTCAAACCGGGTGCTTGAGTGTACACTTTGAAGTGTTGACTCGTGCTAGTACGAGACTTAAGAAATAACTGCAAGCGTCTCCTGTGATCAAAATTTGTTTAGAATTATTCTTTTTTTCTCAGGTGTGAAGTGGCTTTCTTTAGACTCAATTTACATTACAATTTTTCAACACCGTGTTAATGATAAGACGAACTTTAGATATGGTGATTATTTGCTCACCTTTGAAACTAACGAAATGCTGACACTGTTCGAAAAACGAAATAATGGGAATAACTCGGTAGTGTTTGAGGTGCAGGTCTGAAGCAGTTCGGACACACTAATACGGTCAGTTATTTCAATTGTAGAAGTTCTTTTCAATCAAAAGACTCTGATGACTTGTTGATTGGCTTAAGTGATTGCAGCGACGAGATTTAATAACATGCTAATGGCCAGATGTGATTGCTATGTGCATTTCACCCAAAGCAGTTTCGTTTAAGTGATATTAAGTCATTATCGGATGACAGTAAGAGATAAGATGATTAATGAATTGGTAATTTATCATTCAGAACAACATTATTACTAAAGATATGGTTCCTCACTCACTTTTTCACAGAACGCGGTTAACCTTTATTTTTTTGAAATTGTTTTCAAACGACCAGATTGATATAACCGAGTAAAAGCAATGCTTTCGTTAAATTGTACAGAGAGTCTCTAAAACGGCATTAGTGCGATTCTTTCTTTATTATAAACAAGACGAAAACAGTGTGATATATCCAGTAGTATGAAGAGGCTAAATTCAACATACCAAGTTTACAAAACTGAATCATCTTGATGTGTAACTTCTAAACTTTAAGGAAATATTTTTTTCACGTTTACTGAGTTATAAAATTGAGCGTGATTAATCTCGTAAATAAATTTCAAGCAAGACACCCCTGGCACACGATGTCAATTCATATTAAAATCATTTACTTATAGAACAAAGTGCTTTTATTGCCACCTAAACGATTTCTAAACACAGTGATAGTTGTTTGCAGAGTACGTAAATAGAAGTCTTGAAGCTGTGGAAATACACAAATATGACTCGAGCAAAATAGAAAGTGTTACTGTTAGTTTTAGTCAGGGCAGAGATGGGTTTGTTACTTTAGAATATAAACTATTATCAGAAGCCTTGTATACATTCATTGTACCTCAGTTAAGTGAGTTCTATAATAAAGGAAAGCATTTTTAGAGTTAAGACATCTGACATGTCAGAAAACCGTGGCTTGTCATTGTTTCTGCCAGTTCGTTCAAATATTATGACTAATTTTGATAAGCTTGACTCTAGTTCAAACATATTTCCATTTTGAGGTTCAAGATATGCGACTCAACACGCAGCTTGTTAGTCGGACAGCTTGTCGCCTGGCGCAGTGCTGTCGAAATCGTCGATGTTTTCCGTGAATTTCTCCAGTTCTTTTTTTCTTTTGTGCAATGGTCGCTGGTTCCTTTTTTCCTGAAAGAGAAAATATCGTGCACAACCTATATTTACTCTTAATTCCGTTCAGATAAACTAAACAAATCTACAACTTAATAGCCTTTAAGTGCTCAAGAATATCCTGTTTATACCAGTGGTTTTTGGCCAATATCGCACTCTATATACCTCGTGATATCAATTCAAAGCGAATGTTTCTCAGTGACTGCATGTTCTAGACTGAGACAGGGTCTGCGTTTAAAATGTGTGTGTTTTTACTCGCAGGTATTTGAGGTCAGTGACACCGAGACTTGCCAAATTCTTTGCTTAGTAATGATTTCCATCTTCTTCAGTTCTTCCTAGATTGTTTACGGGTCAAAACCGCACTCACGTCCATTTTCGTGAAGGTTTCCAAGCTCACTCCCTTTTACCCGGCAGAAAAACTGAGGAACTAAAAAAAAAAGAAACAAAAGTTGACCTTCTTTTTCTCCTATGGGCAACAGGAAATGGCAAGAAATAAATCTGAGGGGTTTCCGAATCTGCCGATACATACAAATTATTTCCTGAAGAGGTAATGGTTTCTTGACAGATCTATTATCTTCTGATGCAGATTTTATTGCATGCAGTTTATCATTAGTTTAAGAGCTTTGGCGCCAACTCTACTGTAATATACAATAGAATAATAATGACTTGTACTTAAACGTCAAATATAGAAATTCACTAAAGTGATAAACAAAATATATTAGTACTTCTCCTCTCGAATATTTGTATAAGAAAACAAATAGATTGTCTTTGGTAAAAACATTGCTTATCGATATAACTATTGCTCTTGAAGAGTTTACTCGGTTTTGTTACCCCTTGAAAATAGAGCTGTCGTATAAATTGATAAAGAATACTAATACTAGTCAATGTTTGATTTTAAAAGCGTTCTCTCCATTAAC
This sequence comes from Antipathozoanthus remengesaui, assembly GCA_025434805.1. Taxonomy (NCBI): domain Eukaryota; kingdom Metazoa; phylum Cnidaria; class Anthozoa; order Zoantharia; family Parazoanthidae; genus Antipathozoanthus; species Antipathozoanthus remengesaui. The sequence continues at coordinate 13,651 of JANSTR010173930.1, read as the reverse complement.
CTTATATTTCTTTGGTTACAGCAACAATTAGATAGTTCAAAGAGAATGCAATTTACTAAAGTTTTCAATTAGCAATGTTTTCTCTTGCAACGAAGTTTTTCATATTTCTTCTGAGTCATCAAGAGTTTTAATTATGCACTCGAGGAACATAGCACTGTCTTCTGTAAGGAAAGGAAACACGTTCTAGTATTTGCGTATGTTGGCGCACTTGCTAGTTTCCCTCAGAAAAGAAAAAGTCGTGACAGGTTGGAAGTGGAGTATAGAAAGTAAAACTGTTCCTGACGGTTGACTTTGACAAGTGCTGTGTAGCACCAGTAGTTATGAATATGCAGGTTGCTATAAGTTTCTGGTCGCTTTGTTAGACTTAAAATGCCCTCGACTGACAACTGTCAACGAAATATCACACGAACCGGTCAAAACAATCTCCAAATCTTCTAAAACTATTTGCGATGAGAAGCATCACCCCGAAGATAACGGGTTTTGATCTGACAATGGTGGGAGGAATTCAGTTTATCTAATATCCCTATAGTAAAACTTCCTTTGCATTCACTTACCAAATGTCAAGTAATTAATACATGGCGGGATATATACAACTTTATTGTTGTCGCTTTTGTCAGGAAAAGTCTATTGTAGGACAGTTTTAGAGCAAAGTGGTGTGCTGTTGCAGCGTTTAGAAGATAATAACAACCAACAATGGTACTGACGCAAGCAGATTAGTGAAGAGTGAAGTCGATGACTGAAACGTGTTCCACATCAACCGCATTGATTTTTGCGTGTTTGATTTCCTTGCCACGATCTGACAGTTCCTTCACCTGTTCAGCAAGACTGAGCTTTGCGTGTCAGCATTTCTTAATTCGAGAATCTTACTTCAGGCCTAAGCTCCGAAAATCACAGTTCCTCAATGACTAACATTGTTCAATTTATTGCTTATCAAAGGACAATACATTGCCTCAATCGAAGAGCTAACTGGGTTTGTTGTTTTCAGCATCTCGTCAACAAGCTTTTAGTTTGTTATTCAGGTCAATTCCTTTGGGAAAAACGAGAACAACAACCCTCTTTGAAATTGATAGTACAAGATCGATATGGCGTTGAAGGCTTTTAGCGCTTTTGAATTTTCCTAACACTTTAATTAAACTTGCACTAATACTTTTATCCTTATTTGTTTGATGACATTTCCTTTTCATTTCATAGTCGACACACAAGTGACTTCAGAGTGTGTACTATACATATAGATCTAATCGTTCGGATAAACTCTTTCATTCATCAAACTTGGCCTATTCGCCAGCGTGGTTTTTAGTAGAATGTTTAAAGATTAAAGGCGACGAGAAATTATCACTGGTGTAAGATTAAGATTGAAATATAACTGAGGGCCAAGAAAATATTCACTTCGCCACACCGTGAACAATGGAAGAGATCAGCCTTAAAACCGTGCAATTCTATTAAGCTATAAATATTTTAATGCTCAAAAGTATTAAGACGTGTTGAGATTTTAATTGCGACGTTTTCTCTGCTTGTTTTCACGATTTTTTTCCTTAAGCAAGAATAACTCCTGTTGGTAATTATTATAAAACTCCAGACATTGCTATCTACTGTGTTGAATTTTTCATTACAATTACTTTGGGAAAAACATCAAAATACTCTTCTACCTCACTCAAAACAATCAAGATTGACAACTTGCTGTAATCTCTTTATGTGATGCTTTTAAACGCTTTTTAGCAGTTAAATGAATAGTTATCCGTAGTTACTAAGTATTCAAGGAAAACGCCATCCATATCTCTTAGATTGATCCCGTCTATTTCTTTCAAATAATACTTGACGCCAAACCTCATAAAAACTTCAATGGATTTACTAGTAGATTTGGGGTGATGCATTAGTACTGCGAACTAAATACTCGGCCATTCGAGATTACTTGCTGTTAAATATTTTTAAGATATTCCAGAAACCACGGAAACAAATGTTACAATTAATGTTTTCTGTTATTGTATTCTGGATTGAAAGGGAAAATGCGAACCTTTTTAGGAGACTCTCACTTAAGTCATGTTTTTCATAACAAAATGATTGATGTATATTCTTGACGTTACGTTGCTTGTCTGGACTTTCAAGAGCCAAGGTGTACTATAGATTTAAAACAATTTTCCATTTTCAACACATCCACATAGCAAGTGATTAATCAATGCAAAGACACTGAGAATGTGCATATTCGCCGATCTCAGTTCATAGCAGTATAATAGTTAATACACAAGTGTAGATTGCTTTCTCTGATTGTCTGACAGAAAAAGCCGGATTGCTCGAAACCAACCACCGTGGAAACCCGGTGTAGCGGACATTTGATCGATTCAATTATAAACAAATCGTTTGAGGAACAATTTAGGAACGGTGGTTCAAACTGTAGAGTTGTTTTTGGTTCCGTAGGCCGAATTGACTTTGCAAGCTGAGCTGAAAGATCTAGAGTCACTAGACATTACTAGTGGCTAGCACTATTGCGTTGAGACAGTGAGGGAGGGCTGATCAGTCCACCAGGAAAACATATACTCCCATTTCACTGGGGTCGAAATGTTTTTATCCACACTGACAGTGATTACTGTAGAACTTTATAACTAAAAGGTGCACGTGCTTTGCGAATAAGAGAAAAACGAATAAGGAGGTTATAAGTAATGTTCCTTTTTTTTGTTTTTTTAATGTGTACTTCTTAAGTAAATCTGTTACTTGGCAACTTGAGTTCAGCTTCAGGGAATTCCTTCTAGTAGATGATCCGATAGCAGTTTTTTTAATGTAATTGTCTCTACGCACACAGTCCTTTTCCATATTCGACCATGTCATTCAGACAACTTTGATAGCTAAAGTTACTTAGTGTATTCATGTACTTATTTCAAGATTGTATCGGTTGTTTAACAAGAGTTATGGGAACTCCGAGGGTAAACTACCCTGATGTCTAATAGAAAAAAAACACTGTACTTCCTCTCAACTGAAACAACTTTCAGTTCAAAAAATGACCAACACAGGCAAACAGTGAAATAGGGTTTCAACCCGCATACCTTAACGTTACTGGAAAACAGATGCAAAGTTAGACTTGGTCATCGAATATGGTCAATTATGAACTGTCTCAAGAGCTAGGACAAATGAAGAAAGAAAATCTTTTAAAATGCAGAATTCTCCGTTGTCTTTTTGTCAGCTGGTTCAGACGTTAGAATGAGTAACACCAGTCATTTCTATTCATCATGACAAACAAAATGAATGGTCATTTTATGGGTTTTCGTTAACTGGTTCAAAAGTTAGAACGAATAACACCAATCATTTCTATATTCTTCAAGACAAGCAAAATGAATGGTCATTTTATGGGTTTTCATTAACTGGTTCAAAGTTAGAAAGAATAGCACCAGCATTTCTACTCTACAAGGCACTGAACAAAATGCATAGTGTCATTTTATGGGTTTTCATTAACGGCTGGTTCAAAAGTTAGAATGAATAACACCAATCATTTCTACTCTTCAAGACAAGCAAAATGAATGGTCATTTTATAGGTTTTCATTAACTGGTTCAAAAGTTAGAATGAATAATACCTATTCTACTCTACAAGGCACTGAACAAAATGAATGGTCATTTTATAAGTTTTCGTCAAATGTTTACTTCGTATATATGAGTGCAGAAGAAAGTAATACCATGCAAGGACTGCTTTGAAGATTCAAAATGACTGCATGTCCCTGGTTCTTCAAGCATGTGTTTCTTTTGGGTGGTTCGAAAAGGTCTGTTTGGAAAACTGATCATTTTTAATGGTTTGAAAATGTAATTTCCAGCGCATCCAGTAATATCTGCAGTATAGTTATCATTTTTTTTTGAAAAGCCCGCCTGTGACTTTTTGAAGAGTTGGAGGAAGACATTACTTTGAAATATTTCATTTTTAAAAAGATTAGCAAATATTTCATTAATTATTTTTACAATCTAACAAGAAAATGTGAAATTATAATTGTTTAACCAGGATTGTAAGTGTCTTGCATGGTAAATATAAAAGTGACGGCTGTTGCTGCAATAATAGGAAAATCGGTATGTAACCTCAGTGAACCTTAAGAGTTAAAAAGTCCGCTACCAAATCTCAACAGTTTCAATTATTTTATTTCATTTTATTTGACTTTCTGTTGCAGATTATCTTCTCAAGTATTATAATATTCTAATGAATTTGTTCGCTCGATTTTCATATGTGCGCGTGAGCCAGATAAGTTTTATTCGCAAAATGTTTTATGATAAATAGTTTAATAAGTTGGAAGTTTACTGAGCTGCACTTTTCTTATGTTAATGGGCGATCTTATTAGTACTGACTTTGTAGCCATTTCATGTGAGCTGCAATTTTATTTGTTCAGTTCTTCTGTTGACAAAGTCTCAGCTGTAAAATCACGAGCATCAACGCGTTGCAGCATAGTATATTTGAAATTGTTACCCTTACGCTAACAACATTCCAAACATCGCGGCTCACTAGTCGAGTCTAGTACGTTTCAAGAGTTGGGGCATATGTTTTGATGTTTCGTGCTATCTATCATTACAGCAATTTATTTGTTGAGAATGTTAATTGTATGGCAGTTCAGTGAGAACAAATCTCATACGAATCTTTGAATCATAACCGCTGCCGGTCCGCAGACATGAAAGTAGAGTTTAGACATCTTTATTCTTACAAATCTCTGTCATCATTTCCTCTAAAACGATAAGGATACTGAACCCGGAACTATAGCATCTTTAATTTTATTCGAAGCAAATCATTCCGCATGCAAATGAACATCCTTTGTCATTTACACTGCATCAGGGCTGACGGAAAATATATACACTGATAAAACATAAGTGTGTATGGATTTGATTCATTTGGTTGTATACCAATGCACGAACCCATTTGATCTAAAATGGACATAATTATTATTTCTATCCCTTGAAAATATTTCGTGAGCTCCGGTTTTTTAGTAGATAGGTCTAGCATTGAAACACAAATCGTTTCATCAGACATCAGTCGTGCTGGAACTGTATCGGGAAATAATGAACAATGTATCGTGCTTGCACTGTATAAGTGCACTTCAGTTATTTCGATAGAATTACCGAGTTAAATTGTCACGAAAGGCGAAGGCCTGCCGTAACAGCTACTAAAAAGTCCCAAACGCTCGGCCATAAACAGTTGTGCCTGGCTGGTGTGCCTGTATGGAGTGGTTGGTTTACATTTTTCAGTCGTGAACCCGTCGTGCAAAAACATGCAATATTTTCTCCCTATCTCCACTTTTATCGTGATAATGCGGAGTTGTTTTAATTGTTGTAAAGAAAACAGTGCCAATGCAACAATGCAAGGTCTTACTCAGTTCCAACATTGTGTATTCTTGTGTTCGCTTGAAAACGGATGTTATTTCCTTCAGAACAGAAATTGCTGGTTCGTGCTGCTAATTCAAGCCATAACCAGGTGTTTAAAGCAATAATAACCTATATATCTCTATAGCTTGAACAGTGTAAGACCTATTGTTTATAAACCTTTCCAGTGAGGTAGATACACACTTTCTGCCGTAGAATATAGAAAGGAGCACAAAAGGAGACATATATTCCTCAAATCTAAAGCAATAATTGCGCAGCATGGAGTTGAAGATATTGGTAAAGCTTCCTGGAATCAAGTTGCTAGCGACAATAGACCTGAAAAGAATACTTAAGTGGCTTTTCTTGAGATAATTATTCACATTATCAAGGAAAGAAATACCTTCAAGATAAGGCACGTACAAGAAATTCACGCCCTTTCTATTTCCCGCTTTGTCCCTTTTCTTCTCCTCCGACTCTCGAATTTGAATATATTAGTAACAAGGCTAGCTTGATGGCTTTGGCTAATGTCACACTACAACACACTTTTCTGTCGGCCTAAGTGGGTTCACAGCAAATTATTTGATTAACAACGTAAAGGAAACGCCAAGTTCAATTTAGTCAAGCAAGCGTGTATATGACAATACATCCTTCACACTATCTTTAGTTCTCCAGTGTTTTGCGTGCTCCAATTTTCGATATCATTGTGGAGGTTCAGTTGTTTGGTGCCAGCAGATTTAGTTGGCGCCCTTCACCTCGACAATAACAATACCTCTTGAATGTCTGTGACTCGCGACAATTGAAAGTCACAAGGAATGAAACATGAAGGAACTTTTTCAAACCTCGTATATGTCTTCTCATTTGGGCAGGGAATCCAGTTATTGAATATTGAAACCCGATACGGAGCCAGGTGCTAGTCTTGGTTTTGTCCGGGTCTTAGTTGCTTATCAAAGACGCGATAAGAAAAGGATGATAATATATTTTATTTAATGTCCATAGTCTGGTGGAGAAAATATCAAATACCTGCAGTTTTTAAGCTTTTGTTTATTTTGCTAACAAGTTGTCTTAAACAAAAGCCAGTTTGCGGAAACGGCCAAAGTGTTCATAATGGAACCTGAAACATTAATGGCTTTCCAAATTGCCTAATTTGTGATTTTATATTGTAAGCCCGCAGAAGAATGAACTGTTGTAACTATTCTGTCGTGTCGTCGATGATACGTTTTATAATACTTTATTTTCTCTTGAGTTAAGGGATAGCATGGCTTAGGTAGATTAGTGTCTCACTAGAACTGCTCGAATTAGAAACAATATAGGCTTGCTATAACCTGTTGGACTAACGTTACTGTCGTACACATCACGGCAACGCCATGTCCTCCTACGCGAGAGAAAAGGATAACCAAATCACGAAATAGTAAAAACATTTTTTCTTAACCATTTAGTTATTGAAACCGTTAGAGTTTATGTTAGTTCTGTGAAGAGCGAGTCACCTAGCATGTATATATATCAATATTCACTTGAAACGGGCATTACTGCGTCGTTGCATGGGGTTAGTTCCATGCACAAACTACGTAGTTAACACTCTCTTGTTTTCAGTGATACCTTTTAAGACAATAGCAACTGGTGGTCATTTGTCACCTGTAGTTTCTTGTTACAAAACCTTGTATGGTTTCCAATTAGCAAACAATTTAAAAACAACGAGGTGTATAATGGAAAGGTGACGAGCTGTTGAGAATATTTCGAATCTTAATTCTACGATATTAAGGGAAATTTGATTTTGTTAATGTGTATGTCAATCCAGGATCCTCGCGTGTTTGCGAAGACGCAGCTGCAAAAGTGACTTTTCCGTCTTGGTGCCACCAGTTTATTTAAGCTCTATATGAAATGTTTTAGTGTTTAGACTAATGGACAGTGTAAGTGAAGCCAAGTAACGTTATCCATTACTGGAAGACAAAGAAAAGTACCTGTCCTTTGAATTTGTTCACCTGTAACAGTCTAGGTAACACCCATGTCATAGACAGTTTTAGTTTTTAACAATGCTGGGCTGCTGTCAAATTTTTGTTTTTCTGGCCTGTTAAAGCAGAGTTTTATGTTTGTTATTGCAATAATAAAGTGGTATAAAAGCCATAACATGTAATATTCGCAGTTCGGTTACGTTCATCCTTTTCCTGATAAAAGACATCAATTGACACCCTGTCTCAATGCCACAGGCAATTTTAGAATTAAGCTGCAGTATCAGGAAAATGTCACATGGCTTCAACTATAGCATTGAAATACCAAAGGAAAACCATTCTGTATATATGACGATCGAGTTTCCATGCATATATGACTTGACATGTTGCCGAAAATAAGGAAGAAACCTCCATGTATTTCTTCAGTTGTTCTTAAATTCCTTTTTAAAACATAAAACTGGCTAACCCATTAGCCATTAGCTAACAGGAAAGACAGGGCTAAAAAGATTTCTATTCATTAAAATGGATTTTGCAAATACCAGCGAATGTCACCGCATGTACTTCTACTTATCACCAGCGGTACTGGCACGGACTATTGATATGTTTTAAAATTGTTTCTTCCTATTCTGCATACACTTTTCAAGTCAGGTTTTAGCTGATAGAAAGACATTAAAAAACCCTTAGATGCTAATTCCCATTCGAAGAGCCGTTGATTTGAAAATCATGACTCTCACATGGGTCAGTAGACCTCGGGATGGGCTCAGGTTCCCTTTAAACCGGCTGCCATTCTTGAGAAACAATCTGTTGTTCTCTGGTGTTGAGGTAATATGGGAAACATTTCCTATACCTTGTCGTTCGTATGTGTGTGATGCTACATACATGTCTATACCAAAAAAACTTGACCACTTCTGCAAGAACTACAACAATTTACAAGAACATATGCGACAGTATATTGCAATAAACAAGAATATTTGAAATTATGTGGCAAGAAATTCACAATAGCATAATCAGTTACTGCGGACCCAGGGCTGACTCGTACCAGTCTTTTCTTGTTGGTGAAGAAAGGCGATCGTGAAGAGACGCGGCGAGGCACGAAGCTTCACGATCACCTTTCTTCACCAACAAGAAAAGGCTGGGTACGAGGTAAGGCCCAGGGTTATGTGCATTCGAGAACTCTTTAAAACTGAATCTGTTGATAGTTGGATACATCTCAATGTTTCTGTGTTTTGTGTGAGCTCGCCGGGAACGTTGGCGGATACTTCCGGCACAACTTAGTTGTGTTACCCGGCATGCTTCAGTGTACGTGTTGGAGAAGTGTATGATGGGGGGATATGGAATAGAATGTCCTCAAGATAGGAATATTATTTTACACTCATACTTCAGAAAGACAGCCGGACAGACCAACTGACTGGCTGACTGGTTGGCAGACTGACAGACAGACAGAGCCGGACAGACAAACTGACTGAATGACTAACTGACTGGTTGGCAGACTGGCAGGCTGACGGATAGACAGACAGAGCCGGACAGACCAACTGACTGACTGACTGGTTGGCAGACTGTCAGACTGACGGATAGACAGACAGAGCCGGACAGACCAACTGACTGAATGACTAACTGACTGGCTGGCAGACTGGCAGACTGACGGATAGACAGACAGAGCCGGACAGACAAACTGACCTGAATGACTGACTGGCTGACTGGTTGGCAGACTGACAGATAGACAGACAGAGCCGGACAGACCAACTGACTGAATGACTGACTGGCTGACTGGTTGGCAGACTGACAGATAGACAGACAGAGCCGGACAGACCAACTGACTGAATCACTAACTGACTGGTTGGCAGACTGGCAGACTGACGGATAGACAAACAGATAGACAAGGAAAAGACAAGCTGACTACATTATTATTATTATTATTACATTGAATGCAGAGAAAACATTCAAATCCCACGTTTGAGAAATCGTGGCTACATCTAGAACAGTTGACTGTTTGCACGTTACGCGGTAGCTCGTATACCTAACAAAGAGCCCATGAGGCGAATGCATGCCCGACGGGGAACCAGTGGATTAATGCCCCAGTCCGCACCCAAGGACTACGCTGCGAATGAAGGTCACATGGCTAAATCAGGAATCGAACCTGAAATCTTTTTTGACGGCTCATTGAACCAGCCTAGCACTCGCGAAATGTGTTGTGATTTCAGTTTGGAATTAAGGTTTGCCTCTTTTGTGACCTAATAAATATGATTGGACATACATGCATGCATATAAATATTTCTTCGTGGTAAATTTTACTTACACTGTAAGCGACACTCACTTTAAACACGGCGATCAAAGAGAATTTAGTTATTTGCTGCGATGGTGTTTCGAGTAATTCTATTGAAATTCAGTGAAAATGTAGATCTGGAAAGACAGATAGACTATTAAGGACAGGCTACGAAAATAAATTGTGTATAGAATGCCGTTGCACGGCTTATATACCGCTCTATATTATGTGATATTTTAAATAATAATAATAATATTATTATTATTATTATTATTATTATTATTACTACTACTTCTATTATTATTATCATTATATTAGGATTAGACTAAGGGAAGATTGACGGAAAGACGATAAAGAATAAAAGATTACTACAACAGCAGAAGAGAAAAATCGCAGTAAGTTGTTATGAGAACCGGTGTACCGTGTAGCCCTTCTACTCAATATACCAGAACACTTCTATTGCTTTTGTTAACCAGTTTCTTTTGTTAACCAGTAGCATTAGTAGTTGATAATCAATACGTATTGTTTTGTCTGTTTGAAACTTGTGAACTTCCTGCTCGCGGAGATAACATTTGGCAAATCTGAATAGGAGTGAAGTGGATCTCCCAGAAATATATACGATTCTCACGTTTTCAGTTCACTTTCTAAGTTTTCTTATATAACTAAATGTAGCCGTCAGGTTGCCTGCACATCCACCGGAACTTATAATATTTTGGCAGCGGTTTACATAACAAAGTGTGTGTATATATATATATATGTTTAACATTCCAATGAAAACCGCGAGTCTTGCTGATGGAGCTCTTGTATAGTCCTCTTGTATGTACCATGTTCGGTATTAGTTTGTTTTCCGGCTTGTAGCATTCGGCTTGTTTAAGTCTCTGAACATTTCAAAGACCGAATCTCGTTTTTGGAACTGGAAGCTGAATTTCACAAGACGTTTATTGACCAAAAGTTACTGCAAAGCGAAAATGCGCATACGTATTAATATTGCACTCAGTGTCAGCGAGAATATTTTCTAATGCACGAAAAGCTGTTCTTGTTTGTACTGAATATTTTTAAACCTGAATTCATTTTTCTGAACCAAAACGAAACTCCCAAAAGTTAAAAATAAAATGTTAGTATAGTTAAAGTCCAAAACAACTACGTGATAGAATGTTGTTTCAAAATTTGAGCAGTTTCATTTGTGTGTATTCGAGTATATGTAATAATTATACGTATGTCTGAAGCACTTTTCAGGGACCTTCAAAATCTTTCATATCACTGTGTTTTATTTCAATGTTTTCGCAGCTGACACTTAATCTTCTAATGCTTGGGGACACGGATAATTTAGGGATTATTAGGAAGATATAATTTCTAATTTGTTAGAATAAAAGTACAATATTTATTAAGTCCATTAATTGTGTTTATACTCGAGATGAAAGAGTTTGTAGAAGTAGTCTATCCGCTTATCAATTGTGCTTTCACTGAAAGGCTGAGCGCCAATATCAATTATTTGTCAAGCTGCCCACAGGAAACACTCAAAAACAAGTGTTTTTGAAGACTTTTTTATCGAATTTTTAACGGGATTATATTGGATTTTCGTTTGTTGCTTTCACGAGCTTTCAGCAGTTATATTGATACTCTTAACTTGATGTCTCTTCTACCGTGTTATTTTATCCACCAAGAGCGAGTCGTCTCTGGATTGGCGTTTTGTTGTAGACATCTCCTGCGGTCTTTATATTTAAACGATAACAACCGCGGCCTGGTTAGCACAGTTGGTTTAGCGCCAGTCTGCAGTGCGGTAGGCTCGGGTTCTCGGCGATTCCCGGCCGGACCAACACTCAGGGTCTTAAAATAATTGAGGAGAAGGTGCTGCCTTTGCTACAACATCTGCAAATGGTTAGACCTTAGCGTCTTCTCGTATAAGGACGTTAAACCGTAGGCCCTAGGAGATATGTGTCAATTGGGTTTTAAGACCTGTTAAAATTCTCCGTCCACCTTGGAGTGGTAAAAGTAATTTAAAAAAACCCGCCGAAATGATAAAAACGGAACAGGAATTTTCGTGCAGTAATAAACTACCACTGAGCTTACTTTTGGGTAAGCCGATTTATTTCTTGACGTTAACATTCGGATATGTTTTGGTCTCAGTCCATTTATCTACAGTTAGTTTGTTGTGAATCAGTTCTTTTAAGCAACAGCCAGAAAATGTTTTCCCCATTTAATTCCCGAATGATCTTCATACCTTTTGCATTCCTTCAAAATACTGCAAGCACATGTTACTGCACGCCGAAAGACAATGGGTTAAATTGTTTTTATATCGTCGAATTCTGTGAAAGTTGCTCAATATATCATTTATATTGTATAGTTAACTCATCTAAAATGGGTTAAGTTTATAACTTTTTCATAAAATTAAATCAAAATATATATTAGATGAGAACAGCGACCGTGTATGGAGAGAGATCCATAACCTACCAAGCCGGACTGACAAGTTTGGCCGAGCCTGAAGTTGAGTGGAAGTGAGTGTGATTCAAAGATCTTTGACTGTTGCTGTAATAACAGCATTCGAATACTGTAATTAGATATTTGGAAGAAGAGTCTTGCTTTTCAGTTTTGGAGAAAAATTAACCTAAACGGATATCTAAATCTGTACTGGAAGAACCAGAAATGACCACTTTGGTCAGCGCAAGAACACTTTCAACTTATCCGGTAGTCATTTCCGGCCTTCCCGGGTATTCATGCATCATAAGAAAAGTGTTGTAATCATAAGCAAGAACGTGGTTCAGGGAACCAGCAACGCTCGTTCTTATGACATGAAAAGTGCAGTTTGCTTTCAAAGAAATTTTAACCAATTTATGAGTAACAATTAAGAACGCAGTTTTGTCAAGAGTAGAAAGCGTTGTTCGTGCCTTCAACTGAAAGAACACGACGGAGAAACTTGCGAAAAGGGCGTTCACTAAACCATAGACTGGTCACGTAAAACCCAATATTGATAAATGCTAGACAGCCAATGAGAGTGCTTGCTGTATCCGGTCGTTTTATAAGTGTTTTGTACCTATTGTTGTTGACTTGCACATGTGCTTGTTGGTGTTCCTGTTGCGTTGTTTCATTGGGCGTTCGCTGTTACCTGTGAGAAGTTTTCGTTGTCCGTTACTAAAGCATAAATGAAGAAACAGACATGAAATCGTGTTTCAATTAGCCGCCTGTTCAAATTCATCATGTATCACACATATATACCAGATATGTTCGACCAATCGCTGGGTATATATGGGCATGACGTGTGTAAATTTTCTACCAGTTTTATTAACTTGCACTGATTTACTCAATATCTTAGTAGTTAAGAAATGAGTAGTATCGCTCTTGTTGCTACCAGATGTATTATAAAATCGAAACGTTGTCTCAAATTGCCAGCAGATGCCGTTGATTTCACCCGTCGACTGTTTCAAAATTTAAAACACCAAACAAGCGCTTTTTCAACTGATTCAGATAACGCCCAAATTCTAATTTTGAAGGAATGACAATGAATAGGCCGACTTTATAACCGGTCAACTTCTAGACATTAAGCTTAATATTGTCTTGTAATAAAAAACATCATGAGTACGGCACTGAATATATCTGAGCACCACTAGGCATTGTTAGATAACGGTTGACTGGATAATGACCTATATAGATCGTGATTGATTGCTGTCAGTTATACAGTGCAGTGGCTTGATTTCAGTTCAATTATAAAAAATTTCTGCAATCATATAATTATAAAGGACATCGCTTTTTTAAACAAACACTGAACGCTTTCTTATGTGGTTCGATTGTCGTTTTGTCTGCACAACATTTTCAAATTACCCTAGTTTTAAGGTGTGTAGAGTCGACACATCCAAGTGAAGTTGGTTTGTGCGAACCCCCTAAGCTACCCCTAGATCTGTCTTAGCTATTAAACTTTGTAGAATGAAAAATTGTGTAATTTCGTATCACAAATGACCCCCATGAAAGCCATGCACCGTTACGTGACCGGGGCAGTTCTTCTAAACACCCTTATTATTATTATTATTATTATTATTATTATTATTATTATTATTATTATTATTATTATTATTAAACATTACCAAACAACTTCCAGGTTGGTATTAATTGACAAGATTGTATTGGTAATCAC
>JANSTR010173929.1:0-45951 GCA_025434805.1 Antipathozoanthus remengesaui | reverse complement strand
TTGAACTCACTTCGTTCGTTCAATTTTAGGTTAGTCTTTGAAATATTTACTCGTGCTGATTAATCCCGAATAGCACTGCAAGCCTTTCGATTACCCATACGAATGCATGAGGAAATCATTGAACCTCCAATAGTGAGAGTAAATTGCTATATTTGTTAAACTAAATTTAACCTACCTCAAACATGTGATTTCCTCGACTCTTATACCAATTTCTACGCCATTCTGTATACGTTTTGCTGAGATATGAAAAAAAAATAGTCGCTCCCTCTAAGAAGAAATGGAAGGCAAGCCACCGTCGTGCCTCCCGGCCAGAGGTCACTTTACAAATCCCTCTCTCCTCACCAAGAAATGTCCTGAATTAAAAAAAATCGCCCGTTCGATAAAGTCCAATAAATTTCACTCCACATACGCGTCCTTTGGAGGTCGCAACACTTATGAAGAACGAGAACATTTGAGTAAAGTTCAGCTGTTCGGCTTCCCCAACATGCTGGTTAACACCGTTGCACGAGAAAAAATATCGGAAAAAATCTTGCACTCTGATTGCTTCATTTGAATCAAGTCACGCGCCAATAACTAGACACTCCACCAGAAGTGGAGTCAAGTTCAGCCGAGTTGAACAGAAATGAACCATCGTCAAATCTGCTTGAAATCGGTCTAAGCTGTAGGATTTCCCCTAGTAAAATCAGCTGCTTGCCGCCAAATTGATACATGTTTTCATACCCTTCCGTAAGCAGTCTAACAGCAGAACAACACGAACAACATCGTGCTTACGTCAGCAAAAAGAAACGGGTAAACTTGTTTCGCCAGTGCTCTTCAACACGTGTCGATCACTCTAGAGCCTCCTCCCCAAACTGGCGGAATTGTTCAAATTTAGGCAAGAGATGTCCAGCTCCATCCCTCAAACTCCTAACCCTAATTTCAGACCAGAGAGAGCAACTCACAGGGAAGGGAGGAGGACTCACAGGGGAGGATGACTCACGGGAGAGAGGGATTCACAAGTAAGGAGGACTCACAAGAGAGGGGAACTCACAGGACAGGATAACTCACAGGATAGGGGTAATCACAGGAGAAGTGACTCGGAGGAGATAGAGACTGAGAGGAAAGAGGAAATAACACAGAAGTAGGACTGAAACGAGAGAAAGACTCACAGACGAAGTGCACTCACAGGGGAAAGGGACTCACAAAAGTGGGGACTAAAGGGGAGGAGAACTCATAGTAGAGGGGGAATCACAAAAGAGGATAACCCACAGGGGAGGGGGGATTCCCAGGAGAGAAGCACGCAAAGGAAAAAGGAGTATTACTCACAGGAAATTAGAACTTACAAGAGTTGAGAACGCGCATTGGTGGGGACTCAGAGGAGAGGGGCACTCAGAGGAGGACGCAAAGACGATGGGGATTCATAGAAGTTGGTACTAACAGGGTAACGTACAGGAAAGGAGCACTCACAAAAGAGGGGGAGGAGAAGGTGACTCATAGGACAGAATAACTTCCGGTAGTAGAGAACTGGCAGGAGAGGAGGACTCACAGGAGAAGGGTCTCACAGGAAATGGGGGGACTCACATGGGGGGAGGAGGATGCACAAGGGAAACAACTCACAGGGGAGGGGTATTCACAGGAGGGCACTTACATGAAAGAGGAGCTTACAGGAAAGGTGTACTTACAGGATATATTAACGGGAGAGGGAGAAGACCTTACAGGACAGGAGAACTTACACAGAAGTAGGACTAACAGGTGAGAAGTAATCGCACGATAGAACTCACCGGCGAGTTGGAATAAAAAAGAGGGGATTTCACGGGAGAGGGCAACTCTCATGAGAGGACTCACAGGTGAGGAGAATCAGCAGGAGAGGAGACCTCACAGGAGAGGAGGACTCACAGAAGAGGAGAACTTACATGGGAAGGGAAAGTGAGAGGAGGACTCACAGGAAAGGAGAATTCACATAGGAAGGGGAATTACGGAACAAGGCGACACGCAGGGGAGGTGAACTCACAGAAGAGGGAAACTAACAGGGAAGGAGTACTTATGGGAGACGGGACTGGAATGAAAGAAGAAGTCACAAGAGAAGTAGACTCACTGGGCAGGACAATTACAGGTATGCCTGACAAACATGAGAGAAGACTTCACAAGGGAAAAAAATCACAAAGGAGGATAACTCAGGGCAGAAGGACTCAGAGGAGCACAGAGGAGCGGGACTCACAGAAGAGGCGGACCTCTGGGGGAGCGGCACTCACAGCAGAGGAAAACTGACAGGAGATGGACACTCGCATTTGTGGAGAACTCACAGGAGAGGAAAATTCACAGGAGACGAAGGATATACAGGAGAGGGGTAAACACATAGGATACTCACACGAGAGAGGGGATCGCAGGAGAGAAGAATTACATTAGAATCGCAGGAGAGGATCAAGAATTGACAGAGGACGAGTACTTACAGGGGATGACAACTTACAGGACAAGAGTACTCACAAGAAAAGCGGAAACACAGGGGACGGGGATTCCCAGAAGAGGAGGAATCACAGAAAAGGGGAACTCACATGGGAGACTATCAGGGGAGATAGAATCGCAGGAGAGAGGAATCGCAGGAAAGGATCAAGAATTCACAAAGGAGGAGGACTCACAGGAGAGGACTCATATTGGAGGAGGCATCACAAAGGAATGGGGAAGGAACTCACAAAATAGGGGGACCCATGGCGGAAAAAGATTCACAGGAGAGTAAGATGCAAACGTGAGGAAAATTCATATGGGAGGAAGGAACTCACAAGAAAGAACTCACAGGAGATGAGAACTTACAGGGAGTGGTCTCACAGGAGTGGAAGAATAGCTGGAGAGGATATCTCACAGGATAGGAGGGCTCACAGCAGAGGAAAATTTAAAGAGGAGGGGGACTCACAGCAGAGTGGGACTCACAGGAGAGGAGAATTCACACAGGAGAAGGAAGAACAAGCGACGAGGACTCACTGGAGACGAGAACTCAGAGGAGAGGGGGATTCACAGAAGTGGGGACTCACAATAGAGGTGGACTCACAAAAGAACTCACAGAAGAGTAGAGAACTCACAGAAGAGGAGGACCTATGTTTTAGGAGAATTTACAGGATAAGAGAATTCACAAAAAATGAGGACTTACAGGATAAGGCGAATCACAAGAGATGGGTACTCACAAAAGTAGGGTACTCAGAGGAGAGAGGGAATCGCAGGGAAGAGGGACTCATAGAAGAAATGGACTCACATGGGAGGGAGACTGGCAAGAGATGTGACTCACAAGATATGATGACTGACAGAATAACTCACAGGGGAGGGGAATTTACAGAAGAGAGGGCTTGTAGAGGAGATGTACTCACAGGGAACAGGACTCGAAGTGGGAACCCACCAGAATTGGTGACTCGCAGTAAAGGAAATCACACACGAGAACGGGATTCACAGGGCAAAGGTAACCACATTGGAGGGCCACTCACAAGGGATGGGGACTCACAGGGGATAAAAATTAACAGGGAAGGAGAACTAAAGAAAGAAGAGAACTCATAGGAGGGCGGGGCTCGCAAGAAAGGAGAACTTATAGGGAAGTGGATTTAAAAGGGTTGGAGGGGGACTCCCAGCAGAGGCGATTTCACTGGGGAGGAGGCCTGACAAGGAAAGAGGACTCACAGGGGTGGCGGACTCACAAGGGAAGAGGACTCGCACGATAGGAAACTCACAAGAGAGGAGAACTCATACATTAGGAGTCCTCACATAAGAGAAGGACTCACAAAAGATGAGAACTCACAGGAGAGGGAGACGCACAGGAGAGGAGAACTCAGACAGTACGAGATATCGCAGGTGAGGAAAACTGGCAAAGGAAAGGGACCCTGTGGGGTGGTGGACTCATAGGGGAGGAGAACTAACAAAGGAGGGAGACTCGCAGTAGAGATGGACTCATAGGGAAGGAGAACTCACAGGAGAGGAGAACTTAGGAAAGATTCATCACAGGATAGGGGGTTCATAGGAGAGAGAGACTCACAAATGAGTGGGACTCATAGGAGAGGGGGACTAAGAGGAAAGAGGTACTTACAGGAGAAGGAGACTTACAGGAAAAGGGGACTCGGAGGAGACAGGGATTTACAGGGAAAAGGGACTCACTGGGGAGGAAAACTCGCAGGAGAAGATAACTCACATGGAAGGAGGACTAACAGAAATGGAAAACTCACATGGGATGGGAACTCACTGGGATGGAGGACACAGAAGGGAGGTGGACTCACAAAAGATTAGGACTCACAGGAGAATTGCAGAAAAGAGGGACTTAAAAAGAGAGGGGGTCTTACAAGAAAGGAGGATAAACAGGAGAGGAGAACTCACGAAAGAGAACTTACAGGCGAGGGGGAATAACAGGGCAGGGAGGCTTACACTTCACACTAGAGGGAACTAACAGGCAGAGGAATGGCAGAAGAGGGGGTACTCAAAAGGGAGGACTCTCAGTGGGAAGACTCAGAGGAAAGGGGTCTCACAGCTCTGGAGAATTAACAGGAGAGGAGAACTCACAGAGAAGAATAACTCAAGGGGGAGTCGTACTCACAAAAGAGGGAGACTCAAATGATAGAAGAACTTACAGGAGAATTAACAGCGGAGGAGTATTCACAGTGGAGGAGGATTCACAGGTGAAGAGGAATCACAGATGAGGGGGACTGACGGCAAAGGGAGAGTCCCAGGAGAGGAGGAATCACAGGAGGGGGAGACTCATAGGAGAGGAGTACTCAGAGGGGAGTGTGACTCATAGGGGAGTAGAACTCACAGGAGAAGAGAAGTGACAAATAAAGGGGGACTCAAAGGAGAAAGGGACTCACAGGAATCAGAGACGAGGTGGAATCACAGGAGAAGAGAACTAACAGTGGACAGATTACTCCCCGGAACTAACACGAGAAGAGAACTCGCAGCTGACGAAGGACCTAAAAGGGTGGAAAACTCACAGAGGAGAAGTACTCGCACGTAAGTAGGCGTCACAGGACAGGAGAACTCACAGAAAGGGAATCACAGGGCAGAAGGACTCATAGGAGGTGGGTTCACCGGAAAGGACCACTGACGGGAGAGCACTCACACAGGAGGAGGACTCACAAGAGAGGAGAACTCGTAGAAGAGGAGTACTCGCAGAAGAGGGATATTCACAGGGATGGGGGACTCACTGGGGAAAGAGACTCACAGGAAAAAACTCACCCAGGAAGAGGAGGGCTCGCTGGAGAGGGGAACTCGCAGGATGGGAAACCTCGCCGGAGAGGAGAACCCACAAAGCAGGAACACGCACAGGAGAGGAGACCTTACAGGGAAGTGAGGCGTAAAGGAGACCGAGACAAACAAGAGAAAACTTACAGGAGAGAAGAACTCGCAACAGAGGTCTCTCGCAATAGTAGGACTCACAGGAGAGGAGAAGAGAAATCACACAAGAAGGGGGATTTAAATGGGAGGAGAAGTCACAGTGGAGGAGCACTCAGACAAGAGGAGGACTCACAAAAGTGAATTCACAGGGGTAGGTGAACTCACAGGTAAACTGTACTCATATTGAAGGGGAGATTCAAAGAAGACGTGGATTTCTAGGGGAGGAGGACTCACATTGGAGGAGAACTCACAGGATAGTGAAACTCACAGGACAGAAGAACTCACACAGGATGATGATTCGCAGAAGCAGCATAAATATACAGGGGAGGGGGTTTACAGGAGATAAGAACTTATAAGAAAAGAGAACTCACACAGAAACAGAACTCACAGAGGAGGAAGACTCAAGGAAAAGGGACCCAAAGGGGAGGGGAACTCCAAAGAGAAAGGGTCTCACAGGAAAGGAAATTACACAAGGGGAGGACTCACAGGAGAAGAGAACTCATAAAACAGGAAAACTCACAGGAAGAGGGAAGTCAAAGAAGAGGTGGACTAATAGGGGAGTAGAACTCACAGGAGAAGAGAACTCAAATAACAGGGGACTCACAAAGGAGGAAGACTCACAGAAGAGGAGAACTCCTAAGAGACGAGATCTCATAGGAGAGGCCGAATCGCAAGGGAGGAGTACTCACATTGGGACTCACAGGGGAAGGGAATTAACTTAGAGAGGGTAACTCGCAGGAAAGGAGAACTTACAGGAGAGGAGAACTCGCATAGGAGGAGAATTCACTGGGTAGGGGACTCACATTGTGAGGGAACTTATAAAGTGCAAAACTTACAGGAGAGGAGAACTCACAAAGGAATAATCATCACAGGAGAGGAAAACTCACAGAGGAGTGGGACTCACAGATGAGGTAGAAAAAACCACAAAGTCACAGGAGAGGAGAATTGACAAAGGAGAAGGACTAAAGGAGGTGGATTCGCAGGGGGGAACACTAGCAGGAGAGAAGTACTCATTACTGAAAGAAAACACAGAAGGACTCACAAAAAAGGAGATCTAAGAAGGGAGTGGTACTCGCAAAAAGCGCGGACTCATATGCAAGATGGACTTGTAGGAGAGGAGAACGATTCACAGGAATAGGATTTACAGTACAGGATAACTTGGAGAAGGACTGGCAAGGGAGAAGGACTCACAGCAGAGGAAAGCTCACAGGCAGGACGTCTCAGAGGACAGGAGAGGGAGTACTCACAGGAGAACGGGACTTACAGGAAAAAACGACTCACAGAATAGGGGGACTCATAATGGTGTAGAACTCACAAGAAATAAAAACTCGCACATTAGGAGGACTAACGGGAAACTAGAACTCACAGGGAAAGGGTTCAGAGGAGAGTGGGACTCAGAGGAAATCACAAAAAAGGAAAACGCACAGAAGAGTAGGACTTATAGTGGAGAAGGTCTCACCGGAAAAGAAGAGTAACAGGAGAAAAGTACTCACAGGAGAGGAGGACTCACAAGAGAAGAGGACTCACACACGAGGATGACTCACAAGAGAATAGGATTCACAGAAGAGGAGAACTCGCAGGAGAGGAGAAGTCACAACGGAGCAAGACTCATTGCGAGGAAAAAGTCCGAGAAGGGGATATTGACAGGAAAGGGAGACCTACAAGTGAAAGGACTCAAAGAGGAGGGGGACTCGCAGGAGAGGAGGTATTCAGAGAAGAAAGGAATCACAAGGGAGGAAGACTCGCAAGAGAGAACGAAAGCGCACAAGAAAAAAGACATCACAAGGGAAATAGACTCACAGGATAGGTACACTCACAGGCGAGAACTCGCAGAAGTGGAGAATGCACAGGAGAAGATAATTTTCACAGGGGGGTGGACTCATAGAAAAGGAGAACTGATAGGAGAAACTAACTCAAAAAGAAGGAGAACACACAGGAGAAAGGAACTCACGCAGGAGGAAGACTCACATGAACGGAGAAGGTACAGGCGAGGGGGACTTACAAACAAGGAGCACTCACACAGGAGGAGGAATAATAGGAGAAGAGGACTCACAGGAAAGGACAACTCACAGCAGAAGGAGATTCACACGAGAGGAGATTTCACTGGAAATTAGAAATCACACAGGAGCAGGACTCAGAGGGAGGAGAAATCAGAGGGAAGAGGATACTAAAAAGAGAGGAGGACATAGCATAGATAGACATAGCAGAGGGAAAACTCACAGAAAGACGAGGACTCGCAGAAAAGGAGAACTCACAGGAGAGGTATACTAACGGGAGAGGAAGAGATACACAGCAGAGGGGGTACCCACAAGAGATGAGGACTTAGCGGGGAGGTGAACTCAGAGGAGAGGAGGACTCACAAAAGAAATGGACTCGCAGGTGAGAGGGACTCACAGAAGAGAGGGACCCACAGGGGAGAACTCACAGGACGACGCACAGGAGCACTCACAAGGGACGGAGACTCCGAGGCAAGAGAGAGAGGGACTCACAGGGAAGGGAATTCACAGGTAAGGAGAACTGACAATGGTAGAGTACTCACATAAGATGAAAACTACCAGGAGAGGAGAAAGCACAGGAGAGGATAACTCACAGGAGACGTGGACTCACAAAAAAAGAGACTTCACAAGGGAGAGGGACTCACAGGGGAGGGGAACCTACAGGGAAGGATTCACAGAGGGGGGGATGCACAGAGAGGATGAGCCACATTAGATAGGGACTTACGGGGAAGGAGGACTCACAGGGAAGAACAACTCACGGGAACGAATTGCAGGGAAGGAGAACAAACAGACCAATAGGACTCACGGGATAGAAGGAGTCACAAGAGAAGTGGAGTTATAAAGGAGGAGGACTAACAAGAGAGGAACAATCACAAGACAGGAAGAATCACAAGAGAGGAAGAATAACAGGAGAGAATAACTCACAGGGGAGAACTCACCTGGGAGGGGCCTCACAAAAGAGAACTCTCAGGGCAGAAGAACTCACAGGAGGGTTGAACTCACACAGGAGTCCTGAGGACTCACAGAAGTGGAGGACAAACAGGAGAGTGCAACAAAAAGGGCGGGTCACGCGGGCTCACATGAGAGGGAAACTAACAGTGAAGGGGGACTTACAGGTGAGGGGGACTTATAAAGGGTATGGCACTCACATTGAAGGTGGTCTCCGAAAAGAGAGGGGCAGAAAGGGGAAAAGAACTCACTCGCAAATTACGAGGACTCCCATAAAAGGAGAACTCACGGGGGAGGAAGCCTCACAGTACAGGGGGACTCACAGGCGAGGTTAATATACCTAGGGGCAGGAATAATACGGGAGAGGATATTACAGGGGAGCAAATACTGACAGAAGAGGGGCCTTCACAAGTAAGAGGAACTCTCGTGGGAAGGTAATTCTGTCAGTGTGGGGGAATCAAATGGAGGAGGACTCACAGGAGTGGAGAACTCACAGGGACGGGGAAATTGCAGGAGAGCAGTACCTACAAGAGAGGAGAATCTCACAGGATAAAAGAACGTACAGTGAAGGGAAATCACAGGTACGGAAAAGTCACAGGAGAGGAGAATTGACAAAGGAGAAGGACTAAAGGAGGTGGATTCGCAAGGGGGAACACTAGCAGGAGAGAAGTACTCATTACTGAAAGAAGACTCACAGGACAGGAGAAAAAAGATGAGAACTCACATGGGAGGGGGAATCACCGGAGCGGAGAACTTAAAGAAAAGGGCGAATCACAGGAAGAAAAGAGAATTCACAAAAGAGGGGGAAGCCCAGGAGAGCTGAACTCACAGGGGGGAGGGGAATCACGGGAAAGGAGAATCTCACAGGAGAGAAGGTATCACAGGAGAAGATAACTCACAAGGAAGGGGGAGGCACAGGAGAGGAGAAATCATAGGAAGTGGGAATCACAGGCGAGGAAAGAAGAACACACAGGTGAATCACAGGAGAGGAAACTCACAGGGATAGGAGAATCACAGCAAAAGAAAGGAGAATTCACACGGAAACAGAAAACACAGGAAAAGAGAGGAGAACTCACAAGGGGGGTTACAGGAAAGCTCATAAGGGAGGGAAAATCAATTCATACAATAGCAGAACTCAGGGAGAGAAGGAATAACAGGTAAAGAGAGGAAAACTCACAGCGGAAGATGAATCACAGGAGAAGAAAGCTCACAAGGGAGGGCGAATCACGGGAGAAGAGAACTCACAGGGGAGGGGTAATAACGGGAGAGGAGAACTTACAGGCGAGGGGGAATCATAGAAAGAGATAACTCACATAGGAGGGTAAATCACAAGAAAATAGAGCAGAACTCGCATTCTAGGAGGAATTAAAGTAGAGCCAAGGAGAACTGACAGAGGAGGGAGAATCACAGCAGACGAAAGCTTATGGTTGGGGAATTACAAGGAAGGGGAGTAAAACTTACTGGGTAGGGGGAATCACAGGAAGAGAATTCACAGCAGAGAGGGAATCACGGGAAGCGAGAAGAGAACTCGAGACGAAAATTCACTGGGCAGAAGGAATCACAGGAGAGGAGAAATCACAGGGTGGGGGAAATAACAGGAGAACTCACGGAGGAGGCGGAATCAGATGAATGAACTCACATTCTAGCGGGAATTATAGGAGAGCAGAGTAAAACTGACAAGCGGAAGAGGAATCAAAGTAGAGAAGAGGAAAACTCACTGAGGAGAGGGGAATTACAAAAGAAGGGTGTACAACTCACAGAACACGGGGAATCACAGGAGAGGAGACCTCACAAGGCAAAGGCAATGACAGGAGAAAAGACGAGAACTCTACGAGGAAGGGGAATCACAGGAATCGAGATGAGAACTCACAAGAGATGGGGAGAGGAGAAATAAAAGGACAACATTGGTGAACCAGAGAAAAGGGGGAATCACAGGAGAAGATAGGAGATCTCGAAGCGGAATCACAGGACAGGAGAATTTACCGGGATAGGGAATCATAAGGGAAGAAAGGAAAATTTACATGGGAGGGGGAAGCACAGGATGGGAGAAGAGAACTAACAGGCGAGGGGAACTCACAGAGGAGGGGGAATCACGGGAATAGAGAGCACAACTTACAGGGGTATCAAAGGAGAGAACTAACCGGGACGGGAGCTCGCACAGGAGGGGTAATCGCAGGACAGGTGAATCCCCAAGGGATAGGGAATCACAAGGGAAGAAAGAAAAACTCACATTGGATGGGAAATCTCAGGAGAGGAGAACTCACGTGGCAGGAAAAGCACAAGTAATGTGAGCAGAACTAACTTGGGAAGAGAAAACACAGGAGAGGAAATTCACAGACGAGAGAAAATTACGGGAATGGAGAGGAGAACTCACTGGGGAAGGAGAGAATCACCGGAAAGAAGAATTCACAGGGTGCAAGCACAGGAGAGGAGAGAACTAAAAGGGAGGGGGAATCACAGAAGAAGGGAGGGGGAATCACAGGAGAGGAGAACTCACAGGGGAGGGGCAATTAGAGGACAGGAGTGCGTACAGGGGAGGGAGGATCACAGGAAAGGAGAACTCATAGGGCAGAAAGAATCACTGGAGAAGACAAAAGAGCTCAAAGAGGAAGGGAAATTACGGGAGAGGAAAACTCTTAGCACAGGATCTGAGAATTATAGGAAAGGAAAAGAGAACTTACAAAGGAGGTCGAAGCACAGGAGAGAAGAACTCGCAGGAGAAATGAATAACAGGAGGGAAAATAACTCACAGTGGAGGGGTAACAACGAGAAAGTACAGGAAAACTCACATCGGAGTAGGAGAGAACTCACAGGCGCGGGAAATAACAAAAGGGGAAAACTCACATGGGAGGCAGAATCACAGGAAATAAGAGTACAACTCACATATGAGGGGAAAGAACTCACAGGGTAAGGGAAATCACAGGAGAGAAGAGAACTCACCGAGGAGCGGGGAATCTCAGGAAAAGAAACGGGAACCCTTTTGGGAGGGGGAACTACATGAGAAGAGAGGACAACTAACAAGGGAGGGGAAATCACAAGAAAGAAGAACGACAGGGGTAATCACAGGAAAGCTTATAGGGGAGGGGGAATGAAAAAAACAGGATAGGAGAACTCACAGGGGAGGGCGAATAACAGGAGAGGAGAGCAGAACTTACAGGCGAGGGGAAATCACAGAAGGGAACAAAACTCACAGGCGAGGGGGAATCACAGGAGGGGAGAATTCACAGGAGAGGGGGAATCACAGGGGAAAAAAAGGAAACTCACAAAGGAGGTGGAATAACAGGAGGATAACTGACAGGCGAGGGGGAATAATCTGATAAGAAGTCATATGGGAGAGGGGGTCGTCAAGGGAAAGGAGAGAAGAACTCACAGGGGAATTGGAATCACTGGAAAAGGGAATTCCCAAGGAAAGGGCAATCGGAGCACAAAAGAGAACTCACAGGGGAATCAAAGGAGAGGACCCATAGGGGAGGGGCAATAACAGGAGAAACCTCACAGAAAAGGGAGAGTCACGGAAGAACTCATAGGCAATTTGGAATCATAGGAGAAGAGGGAACCCACAGAGGAAGGAGAATCAGGAGAGAGAACTCACAGGAAGGGTAAATTGCAGGAGTGGAGAACTAACAAAGGAGGTGGAATCACAAGAGAGGAGAACTCACAGGGGATGGAGAATCACACGAGATCTTACTGGGGAGAGGAAACGGGAAAGAAGGGGATGGGGAATGACAGGAGGGGAGAAGAGAACTCACAGGGGAAGGGGACTCACAGGAGGGGAGACTGACAGGAGTGGGGAATCCACAGGGTTTGGAGGAGTCAAAAGGGAAGCGGACTTACAAGGCAGGGGGACTCACTGGGAAGGACCCACAGGGTAGGGAGTCTCACTGGATGGGGAGAATGACAAAGGTAGTAAACTCACAAGAGAGGGGGACTCGCCGGAAAGGGAAACTTACAGGGGATCGACATAAAAAGGAGAGGCTGGTTTACAGGGGAGGTGCACTCGCAAGGAAGGAGAACTCGTAAGTGAAGAGGAATAACAAGAGAGGGAGACTGATAGGAGTGGCAAAATCAAATGAGAGGGGAAACACAGAGTAGGAGGACTCACAGTGGAGGAGGCCTCGCAGGGGAGGGGAACTATAAGAAGTATTGCTGTGGCCATGTCTTACACATTCACCACAGCATAAACTGCGAACGCGGAGACCCGTAAGCTAGATGGACCCCAACACTTGCGTCACCAGATGAAATATGATGCGTGAATGGCCGTCTGTACGCAGCGTCTAGCAACAGTGGATTGCTGCTTTGCGGAGATGCTCAAGGCAGACACCACCCCAGCGTTGACCCGATCAATTGACAACAAACGCATCTAATACATAGCCTATAGACTCTAAGTTGACCGTTATAGAGTCGTATTTGGAACGCTTGTTGTCCTGCGCCTTGAGGAAAGTTTGGGGTTAGTTATGTTCGATATACCAAGTGACAATGAGCCCCGAGTTGCGTCACAAAGAACGCAACAATGTACTGTCACTATGAAACAATAAACGATATCACTTCACTTGGTATATCGAACATCACCCAAAGTTTGCCGCCTAACAAGATAGGGGTCTCGCAGGAGTGCGTGACTCGAGAGGATAAGGACTCGCAGTGGAGGCGGACGCACAAGGTAGGGAAATCAAGGGACAGA
This sequence comes from Antipathozoanthus remengesaui, assembly GCA_025434805.1. Taxonomy (NCBI): domain Eukaryota; kingdom Metazoa; phylum Cnidaria; class Anthozoa; order Zoantharia; family Parazoanthidae; genus Antipathozoanthus; species Antipathozoanthus remengesaui. The sequence goes on along the minus strand of JANSTR010173929.1, from coordinate 32,991 downwards.
GAGACTCACAAGAGTGGTGGACTCACAGGAGTCAGGCTGTGGCCATGCCTTACACATTGACCTCAGCAGAATTTTATTAATGAAGCGCAAGCCTCAAACCCCGAGACCCGCAAGCTAACTGAGCCCCGACTTTGCCAAACACCTATGCCGCAAGACGTAATATGACACGCGAATAGCCGTTTGTACGCAGCGTCTAGCCACAGTGGTCTGCTTCATTGCGGTGATGCCCAAGGTAGACATCACTCCATTAATTTCTAAGGGTGAATAAAGAGTTGTTGTTCTTGTTGAGTTAGCCCGGTGACCCCACAACAAACGCATCAAGTACAATGTCACAGGAGTAGGACTCACAGGAGAGGAGAATTCACAGAGAGGGAGACTTACAGTGGAGAAGGGCACACAGGGAAGCAGTACTCAAGGGCAGGAGAACTCACGGAAGATGGGGACTGACAGGGGAGGAGTACTCAAAAATTGGGGGACTCACAGGAGACAGGGTTCACAAAGAAGGGAAAAACTCACAGGGGAGGGGAAGGAATCATAGGAGACGAACTAACAGAAGAGAACGACACACAGGAGAAGAGGACTAACGGCAGAAGGAGACTCACAGAAGAGATCGACTAGCAAGCGAGGGGGACTCACAGGGCAATAGGACTCTCAAGAGAGAGGGAACACAGGGGTCGAACACTCGCAGCAGAATAGGACTCACAGCACAAGAAACTCAAAGATTAGGAGGAAACACAAAGGAAGAATATTTACAGGCGAGGGGGATTAACAGAAGACGGGGACTCACTAGGAAGGAGGACAAACACAGGAGGAGGACTCACAAGGCAAGGGTACTCACCGGGGAAGAGCACGCACGGGGGAATTCACAGGATAAGGAAAATCACAGCGAAGAGTTACTCAGAGACTAGGAGCATTTAAAGGGGATAAGAAATCACAGGAGAGTAAGGCTCACTGGAGAGGAGAACTGTCAGGAAAGGGGGCCTAAAGGAGACTTAGACTCACGGGAGAAGTACATCTCATAGAGGAAGAGGAGTCACGGGTAAAGAGGACTCGCAAAATAGTAGCATTCACAAGAAAGGAGAACTCATAGGGTGGAAGGAATCACAGGAAAGGACAATTTACAGGGAAGGGGGATGACATGAGAAAAGATGAGAACTCACAGGGGAGTGAGCATCACATAAGAAGGGGAATCACAAGAAAAAAAACTCGCAGGGGAGGGATAATCACAAGAGAAAAGAGGACAGGAGAAGTCACAGGGAAAGCGGAATCACGAGACAGGAAAGGAGAACTCACAAGGAAGAGGAAATAACAGGAAAGAGAGGAGAACTCACAGTGGTGAGGGAATCACAGGTGAGGAGACGAAAATTGAGAACGGAGGCGGGAATAACAGGAGAAGAAAACTCAGAGGGGAAAAATAATCAAAAGAGAGAAGAGGAGATGAGCAGTCACAGGGGAAGGAGAATCACAAGAGGGAAAGAACACACAAAGGAAGAGGAATTACAGGAAAGGAGAGGAAAACTCACAGGGGTGAAGGAATCACAGTCGAGGAGACGCAAAGTGAGGGGGGATGGGGGGATCACAGGAAAGGAGACCTCACATCGGCGGAGGAATCGCGGGAAAGGAGAAGAAAACTCACAGGGCAGGGGGAAGCAGAGCGGAGGAGAGGAGAATTTACAAAGGAGGAGGAATCACAGGAGAGAAGAGAAGAACTCACAGGGGAAGGAAAATAACGGGAAAGTAGAAGAGAACTCACAGGGGTGGGGGAATAAAATGAGAGGAGATGATAACTCACAGGAGAGGGGGCATCGCAGGAGAGGAGAGGAGAACTAACATGGGAGAGGGAATCACATGAGAAAAGAGGAAAACTCACTAGGGAGGGAGAATCACAGGAACGAAGAAGACAACTCGCTCACTAGGGGGAATCACAGGAGAAAGAAAAAGTCTCACAGGGGAGGAAAACTCACAGGAGAGGAGAAATCACAGGGTAGGGGGAGCACAGGAGAGCAGAGGAGATCTCAAGAGGCGGGGGAAGCACAGCAGAAGAGAGGAGAACTCCATGAGAAGTGGAAATCACAGGAGAGGGAATCACAGGAGAGGGTAGGAGAATTCACAGAGAAGGAGAAATCACAGGAGAGGAAAAGTCACAGTGGAGGGGGAATCACGGGAAAGCAGAAGAGAACTCACAGGGGAGAGGGAATCATGTGATAAAAGAAGAGAACTCAGTGGGGAGGGGAAGTCACAGAAATGGAGAGGAAAACTCAAAGGAAAGGGGAAATCACGGGAGAAGAGGGGAGAATTTACAGGCAAAAGGTAACAGGAAAAGAGACAATAAGTCCCAGGGGAGGTGGAATCACAGGAGAGGAGAGGATATCTTACATTGGAGGGGAAATCAAAGGACAGGATAGGAAAGCTCATAAGGGGAAGGTGAATAACAGGAAAGATGAGGAGAACGCGCTGGGAATTTGGAGTCGAAGGAGAGGAGAACTCACAGACAAGAAGGAATAAAAGGAGGGGAACAGAACTAACATGAAGGGGGGAATCACAGGAGAGGAGAAATCACAGGGCAGGGGAATTACAGTAGAGCAGAGGAGAACTCACAGGGGAGGAGTAATCACAGGAGAGGAGATGAGAACTCACCGAGAAGGGAGAATCACAATAGAGGGGAGGAGAACTCACAGAAGAGGGGGAATCACAGGACAGGAGAACTAAACAGCAGAGGGGGAATCGCGGCAAAGGAGAGTAGAACTCACAGGGAAATGGAATAATAGGAGAGAAGAGGAGAACTGAATGAAGAGGGGAAGTCACAGGAGAGGAGACGAGAACTCACGGAGGAGGAATAATTACAGGAGAGGAGAGGAGAGCTTGCAGGGGAGGGGGAATCAGGAGAAAGAAGAGGACAACTCACATGAAAGGGAATCACAGGAAAGGAGAACGCAGAAGGGAAAGGGAATCACGGGAAAGGAGAACTCACAGGAGGAGGAGACTCATAGGATGTGGGGTACTGCTAGGTGTGGGGGTACTCACAAGAGGACGAGACTCACAGAAGAGGGGGACTTACAGGGGAGAACTCACAGGACGATGCAAGGGACAGGAGCACTCACAATGGACGGACACTCAGAGGCAAGAAACAATTAAAGCAAAGAGGCATTCACAGCAAAAGAAGAGAAATCTCAGGGAGGAAACCTCACAGAGAGGAGAACTCACAGGAGAGTTGAACTCACACAGGAGGAGGACAAGAGAAGAGGAGGACTAACATGAGAGAGGACAACTCACCAGTAAAAGAGAAGAGAACATGGGAGTGGGACTCGCAAAAGAAGATAAATCACAGAAATGGGGGAATCACAGGAGACGAAAGGAGAACTCACGTGGGAGGGGTAATCACAAGAGAGCAAAGCAGAGCTCACACGTTAGAGGGAATCAAAGTACAGGAGAGAAGAACTGAGAGTGGTGAAAAGTGAAGTAACACGGGAGGGGGAATCAGTAGAACTCACACTGGAAAAGGAATCACAGGAGAAGAGAACTTACGGGGGGGGGGAATCGCAGGAAACAACAGGACAGCTCTCATGAGAGTGGGAATCACAGGAAAGGAGAACTCATATCGGAGGGGGAGTAACAGAAGAGAAAAACTCACATGGGTTAGCAAATCACAAGAGAATAGACCTGAATTCAAAGCAGAAAGAGAATCAACAGTGATAAAAGGAAAATTCACAGAGCAATAGGAACAACAGTAAAGGATAAGAGAACTCACAGGGGTGGTAAACTCACCAAAGTTTAGAAGATAACTCACAGGAGAGGGAGAATTACAGGAGAGAAGCGCAGAACTCACACAGGGGTGGGAATCACAGAACAAAACAAAAAACATGGAAGGGCGAATCACAGGAGATGATATCTCACATGGAAGGGGTATTACAGGAAAAGAGAAGAGAACTCACATAAGGAGTGGATTACGGGAGAGCAAAAATAAATTCACAAAGCAGACGAAAACTGACATGGGTGGGCGAATCAAAAAAGAAGAGAACTTACAGGGGAGAAGGAATCACAAAAGGGTAGAAGAGAACTCACAGGGGAGGAGGAATTAGCGGAGAAGAGAACTCATATAGGAAGGGGAATCACAGGAAAGTACAAGAAAACTAATAGGGGAGGGAGAATAACAGGAAATGATATGAGAACTTACAGGGGAAGGAGAAGGACAAGAGAGGAAAGGAGAACTCACACGAAAGGGGGAATCACAGGAGGGAAGAGGAGAACTCACATGGAAGTGGGAATCAGAGAAGAGAGAAATCACATGGGAAGACGAATCACAAGAGAGGAGAGAAGAGGAAAACTCACATGGGAGTGGAAATCACAGGAACGGAGAACTGACATTAGAGAGAGAATCACAGGGGAAAAGAACTCACATGAGAATGGGAATCACAGGAGAAGAGAACTCACATTAAAATGGGAATCACAGTAAAGGAGAATGCACATGGGAATGGGAATCACAGGGAAGGGAAAGAAAACTCACATGAGAAGGCGAATCACAAGACAGAAGAGGAGAACTCACACGGGAAGGGAAATAACAGGAGAGGACAACTCACATGGGAGGGGGGATCACAAGTAAGGAAAAGAGAACATACAGAGGAGCCGTAAGCACAGGAAACGAAGAAAACTCCACATGGGAGAGGAAATGAATTACAAAAAAGGACAAAAGATATCACATAGACAGAGAATAACAGAAGAGCAAACAAAAATTCGCAAGGAAAGGCAAATCAAAGAAGAAGTGAACTCACACGGGAGTGCGATTCAAAGAAGAGGAGAACTTCCATGAGATGGAGAATTACTGATGAGGAGAATTCGCATGGGAGGGTGAATCACATGAGAGTAGAGGAGAACTGAAAGGGGAGGAGCAATAACAGGAAATAATAAAAAAGTTCCAGGAAAAGAGGTATCACAGGAGAAAAGAGGAGAATTCACATTTCAGTGGGAATCACAGGGGAGGAGGACTCACATGGGAGGGCGAATAGCAGGAGAGGAGAGCTTACAGAGGAGTAAGAATCACATGAAAGGAGAACTCAAATGGGAAGTAGAATCAAAAGGGAGTGGGATTATACAAGAGAAAACAACTTACATGGAAGTGGGAATCACAGGAGAGTAGAACTCACATGGGAGTGGGAATCACAGGAGAAGAAAACTCAAATGCGAGTGGGAATCACAGGAAAGCAAAACTCGCACGGGACTGGGAATCACAGAAAAGGAGAACTCGCATAGGAGTGGGAATCACGGGAAAGCAGAACTAACATGGGAGTTGGATTCACAGGAAAGACGAACTCGCATAGGAAGGCGAATCACAAGGAAGAAGAGGAGAAATCTCATGGGAGCGGAAATCACAGGAGAGGAGAACTGACATCGCAGTGAGAACCATATTAAGTACTGAACTCACATACGCAGGCGAATCACAAAACAAAACTGGAGAACTCTCAGTAGAGTGGGAATCACAGGAAAGGAGAACTCACAGGGGAGGGGACATCAAGAGAAAGGTGAACTCACATGGGAGTGGGAATCACAGGGGAAAAACCCACACAAAAGTTGGAATCACAAAAAAGGAAAACTCACATGGGAGTAGGAATCACAGAAAAAGAGAACTCGCATGGGAGTGGGAATCACAAGAAAAAACTCACATAAAAGTGTGAATAACAAAAAAGGAGAACTCACATGGGAATAGGAATCGCAGCAGAGGAAAACTCGCACAGGAGGGCGAAACACAAGAAAGGAGAACTCACAGGGGAGGTGGAATTACAGGACAGAAGAGCAGTACTCACATGAAAAAGGAATTACAGGCCGGGAGAGGAGAACTCACATGGGAGGGGGAATCAAAAACGAGCAAAGGAAAATTCACAAAGGAATGTGAATCAAAGAAAAGGTGCACTCACATGAGAGGGCGAATCACTGAAGAAAAGAATTTGCATGGAAGAGGAAATCACAAAAGAGAAGAGGAAAACCTATTGGAGAGGAGTAATAACAGGAAGGGATACGAGAACTCACAGTAGAGGGAGAATCACAAGAGAGGAGAGGAGAACTCGCAGGGGAGGGCGAATCACAGTAGAGAAGAAGAGAACCCATATGGGAGTGGTAATCACAAAAAAGGAAAACTTACATGGGAAGGAAATCACAAGAGAGGAGAGAAAAACTCACATGGGAATGGGAATCACAAGAGAAGAGAACCTACATGAGAGTGGGAAACAGTGTAGAGGAAAGCTCACATAGGAGTGGGAATCACAAGAGAGGAGAACTCACATGGAGAGGGAATCATAATAACGGAGAGAAGAACTCACATGGTTGGGGAAATCACAAGAGAGAAAAGGAAAATACATAAGGAAGGGCGAACTAAAAAAGAGGTGAACTCACACAGGAGGGCGAATCACAGGAGACGAAAATTCGCTAGGGAGGGTGAATCACAAGGGAGTAGAGGACAACTCATAAATGAAGAGGATAACAGGAAAGGATAGGAGAACTCAGAGTGGAAAAGGATTGATAGGACAGGAGAGGAACTGACATGGGACGAGGCATCACAAAAAAAGTGAATTCAAATTGGGGGGGAATCACAAAAGAGCAGAGGAGAACTTACATGGGAGAGGTAATTACAGGAAAGGTAAGGAGAACTCACATGCGAAAGGGAATTTCAGAAAAGCAAAGGAAAACTCGCATGGGTGAGCGAATAAAAGAAGAGGAGGACTCACAAGAAAGGAGGAGTCACAGGAGAGGAGAGAAGAACTCACAGGGAAAGGGAATTACAGAAAGAACAGGCGAAGTCACATGGAGAGTGAACTACAGGAAAAGAGAGGAGAAATCACATGTGACGGGAAATCACAGAGGAGGAAAACTCACATGGGAGTGGGAATCACAGCAGAATGGAACTGACATAGGAGTGGGAATCACAGCAGAAGAGAACTCATATAGCAGGGCGAATCACAAGAAAGAAGAGGAGAAACCACATGAAAGGGCAAATCACAGAAGAGAAAAAATCATAGGGGAGGGGGAATTACAGAAAAGGAGAAGAGAGCTCACATGGAGAAGGGAATTGCAGGAAAGGAGAGAACTCGCATGGGAGGGGGAATCACAGGAGAGCAAAAAATATTCACAAGGGAGGGCGAATCAAAAAAGAGGTGAACACACATGGGAGTGCGGACCACAGGAGAAAAGAGAACTCACATGGAAAAAGGCATCGCAGCAGAGAAAAATTTACATTGAGGAATCACAAGAGAAGAGAAGCGAACTTACAGGGAGGAATAATCATAGGAAAGAAGAACTCACATGGGAGAAACAATTACAGTAAAACAGAAAAAACTCACATGGGAGAGGCAATTACAGGAGAACAGAGGAAAATTTACATGGGTGGGCGAATCAAAAATGAGGAGGCCTCACATGGAAAGGGAAATCACAGGTGACGAGAAGAGAAGTTACAGGGTAGGGAGCAAAGGAGAACTCACATGGGAGAGGGAATTAATCACAGGAAAGCACAAGGTAACTCGCATGGGAGGGGGAATCACAAGAGAAAAGAACTCACATGACAAAGCGAATTTTAAGAGAGAAGAGCAGAACTCACATGGCAGTGGGAATCACAGGAGAGCAAAAAAAATTCACAAAGGAGGACGAATGAAAATTCGCATGGAAATTTAAATCACAAGAGAGAAGAGGAGAACTCATAAAGGAGAACTGACATGGCAGTGGCCATCACAGGAGAGGAGAACTCACATGGGAGTAGGAATTGCAGCAGAGGAGAAATAACATAGGAGTGGGACTCACAGGAGGAGAACTCACATGGGAGTGGGAATCACAGCAGAGGAGTACTCACATGGGAAGACGAATCACAAGAACGAGGAGAACTCACATTGGTGGGCGAATCACAAGAGAGGAAAAATGTTAAGGGGGAGAATTACAGCAAAGAAGAGGAGAACACACATGGGAGTGGGTATCACAAGAAAGGAGAACTCACATGGGAAGGCAAATTACAAAAAAGGTAAAAAGAATTCACAAGGGTGTGGAAATCACAAAAAAGAACACATGGGAGTAGGAATCAAAGGAGAGGAGAACTCACATGGGACGGCAAATCACAAGAAAGGAGAACTCATAGGGGAGGGTGAATCAAATGAATGGAGAACTCGCATGGGAGTGGGAATCACAGCAGAGGAGAACTCACATGGGAAAGTGAATCAAAAGAAAGAAGAGGAGAACTCACATGGGAGGGAAATCACACGAGAGGAAAAATCACAGGGGAGGGGGAATAACAAGAAAGGAGAGGAGAACTCACATGGGAGAGCAAATCACTGGAGAGGAGAATTCGCATGGGAAACTAAATCACAAGAAAGTAGAGGAGAACTCATAGGGGAGGGGGAATAGCAGTCAATGATGGGATAACTCACAGAAGAGGGGGAATCACAGAAGAGAAGAAGATAACTCACAGGGGAGTAGGAATCATAGGGGAGTACAACGTACATGGGAGGCGAATCACAGGAGAGGAGAACTCACATCGGAACTCGAAACGCAAGAGAAAACAGAAAAACTCACAAGGCAGTTGGAATAACAAAAGAGAATAAATAATATCGAAGTGGGAATCGTTGGAGAGAACTCACATGGGAGTGGAAATGATAGGAGACGAGAACCTACATGGGAGTGTGAATCACAGGAGAGGAAAACTCGCATGCGAGTGCGAAGGCGAATTACACGAGAGAAGACAAAAACTCACATGGGAGTGAGAATTACAAGAGAGGAAAACTCACATGGGAGGGCGAAAAACAAAAGAGCAGAATTCGCATGGGAAGGTGAATCACAAGAGATTAGAGGAAAACTCATAGGGGAGGGTGAATTACAGGGAAAAAAGGAGAACACACATAGGAGTGGGAATCACAGGAAAAGAGAACTCACGTGGTAGTGGGAATCAAAGGAGAGGAAAACTCACATGCGACTGGGAATCACATGAAACGAGAACTCAAATAAGAGGGCGAAAACGAGGAAAGAAGAATTCAAAGGGGAGAGGGAATCACAGGAAAGGAAAAGAGTATTCACATGAAACGGAAATTACAGAACAGGAGAGGAGAACTCGCATGGGTGGGGGAATCACAGGAGAGCATAGGAAAATTCACAAGGGTGGGCGAATCACTGACCTAAAAGGAGAATTCCCAAGGGAGGGGGAATCACAAGAGAGTAGAAGAGAACTCATAAGGGAGGGGGAAGAACCGGAAATGATAGGAGTACTCACATGGGAGTGGGAATCTCAGCAGAGGACAACTCAAATTGGAAGACAAATCACAAAAGAGTAGAGCAGTACTCTCTGGGAAGTGGGAATCACGAGAGAGGAGGACTCACACGGGAGGGCGAATCATAGGAGAAGATACCTCGCATGGGAGGGCGAATCACGGGAAAGCAGAACTCACATGGGAAGTAGAATCACAAGAGAGAAGAAAAAACTCACATGGGAGTAGGAATCACAAGATAGGAAAACTCACATGAGAGTGGGAATCACAGGAGACGAGAAGTCACACATGAATGCGAATAACAAGAGAGAACAAAAGGAGAACTCACTTGGGAATGGAAATCACAGGAAAGGAGAACTCACATAACAGGTCAAAACACAGGAGAAGAGAACTTACAGGAAAGGATGTCAGTACTCGCATGAAGAGAGTGTTACATTTCAGGAGAGGAGAACTATCAGGGAATGGAAAATACCAGAAGAGGAAAGGAAAATTCGCAAGGGAGGGAAATCAAGCAAAAGAGGAACTCATACAGGAAGGCGAATCACAGGGGAGGAGAACTCACATGGGAGGGTGAATCCCAGGAGAGGCCAAGACACAAACGAGGGGGAAACACAGTAAAGGATAACTTACATGCGAAGTATAATAACACGAGAGAAGAGAAGAATTTACATGGGAGTGGGAATGACAATAGAGAAAAACTTATACAAAAGGGCGCAACGCAGGAGAGGAGAATTCACATGTCAGGGCAATACACAGGGACGCATAACTCACAGGGGCGGGGGAATCACAGGTAACGATAGAAGTCTCGCATGAAAAGGGAATTACAAATTACAAGACAGGAGAAGAAAACTCTCACGGGAGGGCGAGTCACAGGACAAGAAAACTCACAGGAAGAGAGAACACACATGCCAATTAGAATCACAAGATAAAAGAGGAGAACTCACATACCAGTGGAAATCACAAGAAAATAGAACTCGTATGGAAGTGGGAATCACAGAAAAGGACAACTCACATGTAAGGCGAATCACAAGGGAGAAGAGCAGAACTCCCACGGGAGTCGAAATCACAAGAGAAGAAATCTCATATGAAACTGGGAATCACAAGAGAGGAGAACTCACGTGCGAGTGGGAAACACAGGAAAAGAGAACTTACATGGGAGTCGGAATTACCCGAGAAGAAAACTCACACGGGAGTGGGAATCGCTGTAGAGAAGAACTCACATTGGAGAGGAGAACTCGCATGGATGTGGGAATTACAGGAGAGGAGAACTCAAATAGGAAGGCCAATCACAAGAGGCAATAACGGGATATGATAGGAGAACTTACAGCAGAGGGGGAAAAACAGGAGAAAAGAGGAGAACTAACATTTGAGTGGGAATCACAGGAGAAGAAAACTCGCATGGGAGGGCGAATCACGGGAAAGCAGAACTCACATGGGAAGTAGAATCACAAAAGAAAAGCGAACTCAAACAGAATTGGGAATCACAGGAAAAAAGAACTCACTTGGGAGTGGGAATCACAGGAAAGGAAAATTCTCACATGGGACTGGAAATCACAGGAGAAGAGAACCTACATGGTCGTGGAAACGGTGTAGAGGAGTACTCACATGGAGGCCAAAACACAGAAGATGAGTAGTAGTACTCACATGAAAAGGGAAATACAGGACAGCAAAGGAAAAGTCACATTGGAGGGCCAGTCACAAGACAGGAAAACTCACTGGGGAGGGGGAATCACAGGAAAGGAACACACAAATGGGAAATAAAATCACAAAAAAAGAGGAGAACTGAGATGGAAGTAGGAATCACAGGCGAGGAGAACACACATGGGAGTGTGAATCACAGGAGTCAGAAAACTCAAATGCGAGTAACAATTACAGGAGAGCAGAACTCACATGGATACGGGAACCAAAGGAGAGGAAAACTCGCATAGTAAGGCGAACCACAAATAAGAAGAGGAGAACTGACTTGGGAGTGGGAATCACAGGAAAGGAAAACTGGCATAAAAGATTGAAATTTAGAGAAGAGAACTCGCAAAGGAAGAGGAATCACAGGAAAGGAGATCAGTACTCACATGAGCAGGGTATTACAGGCCAGGAGAGGAGAACTCACATGGGATGGGGAATCACAGAAGAGGAAAGAACTCACAGTGGACTGGGAATCACAGAAAAGGATAACTTACATGGCAGGGTGAATCAAAGGAGAGGAAAACTCACACCGGATGGGGAATCACAGTAAAGGAGAACTCACATGCGAAGTAGAATGACATGGGACTCGGAATCACAGGAGAGGAGAACACAAAAGGGAGTCGGAATGACAGGAGAGGAGAATTTACATGGGAAGGCAAATTACAAGACAGAAAAGGAGAATTAACATGGGAAGGCGAGTTCGCATGGGAGGAAAACTCACAAGGAGAGGAGTAATAACAGCAAAGGATAGGAGAACTCACAAAAAGGGGGAACCACAGCGGAAAAGAGGAGCATTCATATCTCTGTGGGAATCAAAGGAGAGGAAAGCGCACGTGGGAGGGCGAAATACAGGACAAAAAAATTTACAGGGGAGGGGTAATCACAGGAAAAGAGAACTCACATGGGAAATAGAATCACAAGAGAAAAGGAGAGAACTCACATAAAAGTGATAATCACAAGAGAAGAGAACTCGCATGGGAGTGGGAATCACAATAGAACAGAACTCAAATAGGTTCGAGAATCAGGAGTAGAGAACTCACATGGAAAGGCTTCGAAAGGAAAGAACTCACATGGAAGAGGATAACTCACTTATGAGTGGGGATAACAGGAAAGGAAAACTCATATAAAAAATCGAAACACTGGAGAAGAGAACTCACAGGTGAGGAGGAATCACAGAAGAGGAGGAATCACAGGAAAGGAGATCAGTACTCACATGAGGATGATATTACAGGCCAGGAAGCTCACATGGGATTGAGAATTACTGGTGAAGAGAATTGGCATGAGGGGGGCAATCACAAGAGAGTAGAGGAGAACTCACGGGGAGGGGGAATCACAGTAAAAGAGAACTCACATGGGAAGTAGAATCACAAGAGAGAAGAGGAGAACTCATATGGGAGTGGAAATGAAAAGAGAGGAGTACTCATATGAAAGTAGGAATCACAAGAGAGAAGAACTCACATGGGAATGGGAATCACATGAGAGGATAACTCACATGGAAGTTGAAATCACAGGAGAAAAATACGCACATGGGACTGGGAATCACACGAGAGAGGAACTCGCATTTGAGTGGGAATCACAGGAATAGAGAACTCACAAGGAAGTGGGAATCAAAGGAGAGGAGAACTCGCATGGGAACACCAATCACAAGAGAAAAGAGGAGAACTCGCATAAAAGTGGAAATCACAAACGAGGTGAACTAAAATGGAGACAGGCGACAACAAGAAATGATAGGAGCAGTCACATTTGAGAGGAAATTATAAGAGAGGAAAACTCACATGGGAGGTGGAATGGCAGGAGAAGAAAACTCGCAGGGGAGGCGGATTCATAGGAAAGGAGAACTCATATGGGAAGTAGAATCACAAGAGAAAGGAGAAATCAGATAAGAGTGGGAATCACAGGAGAAGATAACTCACGGGGAAGTGGGAATCACAGAAGAGCAATAGAAAATTCACAAGGGAGGGTGAATCAAAGACGAGGGAAACTCGTATGGGAAGGCAAATCACTGCAGAGGAGAATTCGCATGACAGGGGCTGTCACAAGGGAAAACTCATAGGGGAGGGCGAATAACAAGAAAGGATAGGAGAACTCACAGGAGAGGGGGAATCACAGGTGAGAAGTGGAGAACTCGCATGGGAACAGGAATAACAGGATAGGAAAACTCCCAAGGCAGTAAGAATTACAGGAGAGAATAACTCGCAGGGGAGTGGGAAGAAGAAAACAAAAGAGAGGAAGAAAACAAGACAGAGAAGAAGAAAACTCATATGGAAGTGAGAACTACAGCAGAGGGGAACTCACATGGGAATGAGAATCACAGAAGAAGAGAACTCACATGGAGAGGGGAAATAACAGGAAATGGTAAGAAAACTCACAGCAGAGGCGGAAAAAGAGGAGAAAAGAGGGGAACTTATATTTGAGTGGGAAAAAGAGGAGAAAAAATCTCACATTGGAGGGCGAAGTACAAATGAAGAAAACTCACAGCGGAGGGAGAATCACAAATGAAGAAATCTTACAGGGGAGGGAGAACCACAGGAAAGGAAACCTTTTATGGGTAGTAGAATCGCAAAAGAAAAGAGGATAACTCACATGGGAGTGGGTATAATAAGAGAAAAAAATTCACATGGAAGAGAGAATCACAGGAGAAAAAAACTCCCATGGGAGCGTGAATTACAGGAAAGAAAATCTCACGTGCCTGGGAATTACTGGAGACGAGAACTCACATAGGATGGCGAAACACAGGAAAGGAGAACTCGCATGGGAGGGAGAAATTCAGGAAAGGAAAACTCACAAAAGAGAGGGAATCACAGGAAAGGAGAGAAGTGCTCACATGAAGAGGGAATTGGAGGACAGGAGAGGAAACTCACATTGGAGGGCAAATCACAGGACAGGAAAACTCACATGAGAATTTGAATTGCAAGAGAAAAAAGGAGAAGTCACATAGCAGTTTGAATCACAAAAGAGAACTCGTTTGGAAGTAGGAATCAAACGAGGAGAAAACTGAAATGGGATTGGGAATTACAAAAGAGAAGAACTCACATGGGTACGGGAATCACAGGAGAAGAGGACTCTTACGGAAAGGCGAATCGCAAGGCAGAAGAGGAGAACTCACCTGGGAGTGGGAATCACAGGAAAGAAGAACTCACATAGAGGTCGAAACACTGGAGAAGAGCACTCACAGGGGAGGAAGATTCACAAGAAAGGAGATCAATACTTACATGACGAGGGTATTACAGGCTAGGAGAGAAAACGCACATGAGATGGGGAATCACAGAAGAGCAAAGGAAAATTCACATGGCAAGTCGAATCACTTGAGAGAAGAATTCGAATGAGAGGGGCAATAAAAAGTGAGTACAGGAGAACTCATAGGGGAGGAGGAATAACAGGAAGGAATAAGAGAAATCAAAAGAGAGGGAGAAACACAACACAGGAGAGGACAACTCGCAGGGGAGGGGGAATCACAGGAGAGAAGAGCAGAACTCATATGATAGTGGGAATCATAGGTGAGGAGAATTCACATGGGAGTGGGAATAACAAAAGAGGAGAACTCGCACGGGAAAATGAATAACAGAAGAAGAGAACTCACAGGTAAGGTAAACACAGTAGAGGAGAACTCACATGGGAACGGGAAACAAAAAAGAGAAGGGAACTCACATGGGAGTGGAAATCAAAAAAGAGAAGAACTCATATGAAAATGGGAATCACAAAAGAGAAGAACTGACATGGAAGTGGGGATCACAGGAGAGGAAAACTCACATGGAAGTGGGAATCGCAGCAGAGACGAACTCACATAAGAGGGCGAACCACAGGAGAGGAGAACTCACAGGGAGGGGTAATCACAGAAAACGAGGAATTGCATGGGAAGTAGAATGACAAAAGAAAAGAATAGAACTCACATAGGAGTGGGAGTCGCCACAAAGGAGAACTCACATGAGTGTGGGAATCACTGGAGAGGAGAACGCATCTGGGAAAGCGAAACACATGAATGAACTCAGAGGGGAGGGGGAATCATGGGAAAGGAAAGACGTACTCACATGGAAAGGCAATTACAGGACCAAACAGGAAAACTCGCATGAGAGAAAAGAGGTAAAATCACATAGGAGTGGGAATCAAGAGAAAGGAAGACTCGCATAGAAGTTGGAATCAAAGTAGAGGAGAACCCAAATGGGTACGGAAAACACAAGAGAAGAGAAGTCACATGAAAAGGCGAATCACAAGAGAGAAGAGGAGAACTCACTTGGGAGTGGGAATCACAGGAAAGGAGATCTCACATAAGAGGTCAAAACACTGGAGAAGAGAACTCAAAGGGGAGGAGCAATCACAGGAAAGGGGATCAGTACTCACCTACAGAGAGTATTAAGGGCCAGGAGAGGATAACTCAAATGGGATGGAGAATCATAGCAAAGCAAAGGAAAATTCATAAAGGAGGACAAATCAAATATAGGTGAACTCACATTGGAAGGCGAATGACTGGAGAGGAGAATTCGAAGGGGCAATTACAGGTGAGTAGAAGAGAACTCATAGGGGAGGGGAAATAACAGGAAGGGATAAGAGAACTCACAGGAGAAGACGAAGTACAACAGAAAACAAGACAACTCGCAGGGAAAGGGGAATCACAGCAGAGAAGAGGAGAACTCGGATGGGAGAAGGAATCACAGGAGATGAGAACTCATAGGGGAGGAGGAAACACAGTAAAGGAGATTTCACATGCGAAGTACAATCACAAGAGATAAAAGGAGAACCCATATGGTAGTAAAAATAAAGAGGAGAACTCATAACTAAGTGGGAATCACAAGAGAGGATAATTCACATGGGAGTGGGAATCATAATAGAGGAAAACTCACATCGGAGTGGGAATCACAGGAGAGGAAAACTAACACGGAAGAACTCGCGAGGGAGTGGGATTTACAGGAAAGGAGAACTCACGTGGGAGTGGGAATCATAGGAGAGAAGAACTCACATGGGAAGGCGAATCACAAAAGAGAAGAGGAGAACTCACATGGGTGAGGGAATCACAGGAGAAGAGAACTCACATGGAAAAACGAATCACAAGAGAGAAGAGAACTCATTTGGGAGTAGAAATAGCAGGTGAGGAGAATTCGCATGAGAGGGGGAATCAAATGAAAGTAGAAGAGAACCCATAAAGGAAAATGAATAACAGAAAGGGAAAGGAGAATTCACATGGGATTGGTAGTCTGAAAAGAGGAGAACCCACATTGGAAGGGAAATCAAAATAGAGAAGAGTAGAACTCTCTGGAATGTGGAAATCACAGGAGAAGAGAACTCACAGAAGATGGAAATCACAAGAGACGAGAACTCACATGGGAGTGGTAATCACAAGAGAGGAGAACTCATATGAAAGTGCGAATCACAGGAAATGACAACTCACATGGGAGTGGGAAACAAAGGATAGAAGAACTCACATGGGAGTGGGAATCACAAAGAGAACTCCCATGGGAGTGGGAACTACAGGAGAGGAGAACTCACATGATAAGGTCAATCACAAACGAGGTGAATTCTCATGGAGAGGGGCAATAGCAGGAAATGATAGGAGAACTGACAGCAAAGGGGGAATCACAGAAAAAAAGGAGAACTCACATTTGAATGAGACTCACAGGAGAAGAAAACAAACATTCGAGGGGAATCACATGAGAGAGAAACTCACAGAAGAAGGGGAATCACAGGAAAAGAAACCTCGCATGGAAAGTACATTCACAAAGAAAGAGGATAACACACATAGGAGTGGAAATCACAAGAGCAGAGAACTCGCATACAAGTTGAAATTACATGAGAAGAGAACTGACATAGGGGTGGGAATCACAGAAGAGGAAAACTCACACGAGCCTGGAATCACAGGAGATGCGAACTGACATACGAGGGCGAACCACAGGAGAGGAGAACGCACATGGCAGGGCAAAAAAAAATATAAAAGAACTCACAGGGGAGGGAGAATCAAAGCAAAGGAGTACTCTCATGAAAAGGGAATTACAGGACAGTAGAGGAGAACTCACACGGGAAGGAGAATCACAGGAGAGTAAATGAAAAATCACAAGGGAGCGCGAATCAAAGAAGAGGTGAACTCACATGGGTGGGCGAATCACTGAAGAGGAGGGGAATCACAAGAGAGGAAAGGAGAACTGATAAAGGAGGGAAAATAACAGGAACTGATAACAGTACTCAAAAGAGAAAGGAAATAACAAGAGAGAATAAGAGAACACACATGGGAGTGGCAATGTCCTGAGAGGAGAACCCACATTAGAAGGCAAATCAAAAGAGAAGAGGGTGGAACTCACATGGGAGGGCGAATCACAGAAGAAGAAAACTGACAGGGGATGGAGAATCACAAGAAAGAGAACTTACATGGGAAGTAGAATCACAAAAGAAGACAAAAACTCAGATGGGAGTGGGAATCACAGAAGAGGAGAAGTCACATAAAATTGGGAATCACAGAAGAAGAGAATTCACATGGGAAGGCGAATAAGAAGAGAGAAGAGAACTCACTTGAAAGTGGGAATCACAAGAAAAGAGATCTCACATAAAAGGTCCAAACACAGAAGAAGGGAACTCACAGAGAAGAAGGATTCAAAGGAAACTATGTCAGTACTCACATGAAAAAGGTATTACATGCAAGGAGAAGACAATTCACGTGGGACTGGGAATCACCGAAGGCCAAAGGAAAATCCAGAAAAGAGAGCGAATCAAAAGAGGGAGACTCGCATAGGAAAGTGAATCTCTTTTGAGGAGGATTCGCATGAAAGGAGGAATCACAAAAGAGTACAGGAGAACCCATAGGGGAGGGGTAATAACAGGAGGGATAAGAGAATTCACAGGAGAGGAGTGGATAACTCACAGGGGAGGGTGAATGACAGGAGAGAAGTTGAGAATCACAGAAAAGGAGAACTCACAAGGGAGGGTGAATCACTGGACAGAAGAACTAACAGGAGAGGGGGAATCACAGTAAAAGAAATCTCAAATGCGAAGTAGAATAACAAGAAATAAGAGGAGAACTCATATGGGAGTGGGAATCACAAGAGGGAAGAACTCGCATGGAAGTGAAAATCACAAAAGTGAAGAACTCTCATAGGAGTGTGAATCATAAGAGAGGAGACCTCACATCAGAGTGGGGATCACAGGAGAGGAAACTAACATAACAGTGGGAATCACAGGAGAGGAAACTCGTATGAAAGTGGGAATCACAAGAAAGGAGAACTCACATGGGAGTGGTAATCACAGGAGAGGAGAACTCATATGAATGTGGTAATCACAAGAGGGGAGAACTCACATTGGAGTGGGAATAACAGGGGAGATGAATTCACATGATCACAGGAGAGCAAAACGCGCATGGGAGTGGGAATTACAGGAGAAGAAAACTCACATGGGAAGGCCAATCACAAGACAGAGGATTAGAACTCGGAAAGGAATAGGTATATCAAACGAGGTGGACAATCATGGAGAGGGGCAATAACAGGAAATGATAGAGAATTCATAGCAGAGGGGGAATCAGAAGAAAAAAGGAGAACTCGCATTTGAAAGGAAATCACAGGGGAGGGAAAGTACCATAGGAGGGCGAATCACATGAGAGGAAAACTAACAGAGGAGGGGGAATCACAGGAAGGGAAAACTAACATGGGAAGTAGAATCACAAAAGAAATGAAGAGAACTTACATAGCAGTGGGAATCACCAGAAAAAAGAACTCACATAGAAGTGGAATGAATCACAAGAGAAGAGAACTGACATGGGAGTGGGAATCACAGGAGAGAATGACTCACATGGGAGTGGGAATCACAGAAGAGGAGACCTCACATAGGAGAGCGAAACACAGGAAAAGAGAACTTACATAGGAACGAGCAGAACAGGCAAAATAACTCACAGGGAATCAAAGGAAAGGGAAAGAGTACTATCGAGAAAACAAAATTACAGGACAGTAGAGGAGAACTCACATTGGAAGGGGAATCACAGGAGAGCAAATGCAAAATCACAAGGGAGGGCGAATCAAAAACAGGTGAACTCACATGGGAGGGCGAATCACAAAAGAGAAGAATTCGGATGGGAGGGGGAATGACAAGAGAGTAGAGAACTCATAAGGGAGGGGATAACAGGAATGATAGGAGTACTCAAAAGAGAAAGGGAATCACATGAGAGAACAGGAAAACTCACATGGGAGTGGGAATCTCAGGAAAGGAAAAGCCACATTGGAAGGCAAATCACAAGAGAGGAGATCAGAACTCTCTGAGGAGTGGGAATAACAAGAGAGGAGAACTAACATGGGAGTGGGAATCACAGGAGAAAAGAGGAGAATTCACACGGAGAGGGAATTATAAGAATGGATAGAAGAACTCACATGGTTGGGGAAATCACAAGAGACGAAAGTAAAATACACAAGCAAGGGCGAATCAAAAAAGAGGTGAACTCACATATGGGAGTGACAATTGCAGCAGAGGAGAACTAACAGAGGGGTGGGTATCACAGGAGAGGAGAACACACATGGGAGTGGGAATCACAGAAGAGGAGTACTCACATGGGCAGTTGAATCACAAGGGAGAAAAAAAAACTCGCATGTAAGTGAGAATTACAGCAGAGGACAACTCATATGGGAGGGCGAATCACAAGGGAGGAGAACTCACACAGAAAGGAGAACCACAAGAAAGGAGAGCTGACACGGAGAGGGGATTACAGGAAAGGAGAAGATAACTCACATGGGAGCACGAATTACTGGAGAGGAGAATTCGCATGGAAAGGTGAATCAGAAGATAGTAGAGGAAAACTCATAGGGGAGGGGGAAAAACAGGAATAAATAGGAGAACAAACATGGGAATGGGAATCAGAGGAAAAGAGAACACAAATAGAAGGGCGAAATACAGCAAACGAGAACTAACATGGCAGGGCAAAACCTAGGAAAGAAAAACTGCAGGGGAGGGGGAATCACAGGAAAAGAGAAGATTACTCACATGAAATGGGAATTACAGAGCACAAGAGGAGAACTCAAATGGAAGGGGAAATCACAGCAGAGCAAAGGAGATTTCAGAAAGGAAGGCGAATCACTGGACTAAAAGGAGAATTTCCAAGGTAGGGGAAATCACAAGAGAGTAGAGGAGAACTCATAAGGGAAGAGGAAGAACCGAAAATTATAGAAGTACTCAAAAAAGAAAGGAAATAACAGGAGAGAACAGGAGTATTCACATGGCAGTGGGAATCTCAGGAGAAGAGTACTCACATGGGGTGGGAATTGCAGGAGAGGAGGACTCACATGGGAGTGAGAATCACGGCAGAGGAATACTCACAAAAGAAGGCGAACCACAAAAGGAGAACGTACATGGGTGGGCGACTACAGGCAGGAAAAATGACAGGGGAGGGGAAATTACAGGAAAGGAGAGGAGAACTCACATGGGGTGGGAATCACAAGAACGGATAACTCACAAGGAAAGGCAAATCAGGAAAAAGAAAAGGAGAATTCACAGGGGAGTGGAAATCACAAAAGAAGAAAACGCACATGAGAGGGCGAATCACACTAGAGGGGAACTCACATTGGAGTGGGAATCACGGCAAAGGAGAACTCACAGGGCAAATTACAAGAAAGAAGAGGAGAGCCATATGAAAGCGCAAATCACAGAAAAGGAAAAATCATAGGAGAGGGGGAATTACAGGAAAGGCGAAGAGAGCTCACATGTTGTGGGAATTACAGGAGCGCAAATAAAAATTTACAAGGGAAGGGGCAAATCGAAAAAGTGGTGAACTCACATGGGAGGTCGAATCACAGGTGAGGAGTCAACTCACGTGGGAGGAGGCATCATAGCAGAGGAAAATTTATATGGGGGGGGGAGGGAATCACATAAGAAGAAAGGCGAACTTACAGGGAAGGAATAAACATACGAACTGATATGAAAGAAACAATTACAGGAAAACAGAAAAGAACTCACTCGGGAAAGGCAAATATGGGAGAGCAGGGGAAAACGGACATGGGTGGGCAAACCGAAAATGAGAACTCACATGGGAAGGGAATCAAAAACACGAGAACTGATATGGGATGAGGAATAACAGGTGAAAAGACGAGAAGTTACAGGGAAGGTGAAATAACATTAAAGAAAAGAAGAACTCACATGGGAGAGGGAATTAATTACCGGAAAGTACAGTTTAACTCACAAGGGAGAGGAATTACAGGAAAAAGGAATTCACACGTGAGGGCGTATCACAGGAAAGGACAACTCATTGGGGAGGGGTAATTAGAGGAAGGGAGAGTAGAACTCACATAGGAAGGGCGATCATAGGAGAGCAAAAAGAAATTCACAAAGGAGGACGAATGAAAGAAGATGAAAACTCAGATGGAAGGGCGAATAACTGGAGAGGAAAATTCGCATGGAAAGGTGAATCACGAGAGAGTAGAGGAGAACTCATAGGGGAGGGGGAATAACAGGAAAAATAGAAGAACTGATATGGGAGTGGGAATCACAGGAGAAGAGAACTCACATGGGAGTGGGAATCAAAGGAAAGGAAAACAGATATAGGAGTAAGAACTGCAGCAGAGGAGAACTAACATAGGAGTGGGTATCACAGGAAAGGATAACACACGGGAGTGGGAATCACAGCAGAGGAGTACTCACATGGGAAGTTGAATGACAAGAAAAAAGAGAAATCACATTGGTGGGCGAATCACAATAGAGGAAAAATTAGAAGGGGGAGAGAATTACAGCAAAAGAGAAGAGAATTCACATGGGAAAGGAATCACAAGAAAAGAGAACTCACATGGGAGGGCAAATCACAAAAAAGGAAAAGAGAATTCACAGTGGTGTGGAAATCACAAAAGAGGAAAACTCATAGGGGAGGGGGAATCACAGCAGAGGAGAACTCACATGGGAAGGTGAATCAAAAGAAAGAAGAGGAGAGCTGACATAGAGAGGGGATTACAGGAAAGGAGAAGAAAACTCGCGTGGGAGAGCGAATCATTGGAAAAGAGAATTCGCATGGGGAGGTGAATCACAAGAAAGTACAGGGGAAGGGGAATAACAGTATACGATGGGATAATTCACAGAAAAGGGGAAATCACAGAAGAGAAGAAGAGAAGCACCTAGTAATGGAATCACATCAGAGGGGAACTCACATCAGAAGGCAAATCACAAGAGAGTAGATGAGAATTCACAAGAAAGTGGGAATCACAGGTGAGTACAACTTACTCGAATCACAGGAGAGGAGAACTCACATGGGAAGTCGAAATACAAGAGAAAAGATAAAAAATTCAGATGGCAGTTGGAATCACAAAAGAGGAGACATCATATCGAAGCGGGAATCGTAGGAGAGAACTCACATGGGAGTGGAAATGACAGGAGATGAGAAGTCACATGGGAGTGCGAATCACAAAAGAGGAGAACTCACATGAGAGCGGGAATCACAGGAGATGAGAACGCACTTTTGAGTGGGAATTACATGAGAAGAGAACTCACGTAGGAAGGCGAATCACAAGAGAAGAAAACTCATATGGAAATGAGAACTACAGGAGAGGAGATGGGGCTTGGAATCACAAGAGAGGAGAACAAACAAACGAGGGGGGGGGAGGTTCACAGTAAAGGAGAACTTACATGCGAAGTTGAAAAGCAAAAGAGAAATAGAGAATTCAGATAGGAGTGGAAATCACAAGAGAAGAGAACTCACACAAGACGGCGCAACACAGGAGAGGAGAACTCACATGGATAGTAGAATCAGAAGAGACAAGAGCAAAACTCGCATGGGAGTGGAAATCACCACAGAAGAGAACTCATATGAAAGTGGAAAGTGTAAATGACAAGAGAGGAGAACTCACATGGTAGTGGGAATCACAGGAGAGGAGAACTCACATGGAAGTGGGAATCACAAGAGAGGAGAACTCACATGGAAAGGCCAGTCACAAGAGAGAAGATGAGAACTCGCATAGGTATGGGAATCTTAAACGAGGTCAACTGACATGTGAGGGGCAATAACAGGAAATGATAGGAGAACTTACAGCAGAGGAGGAACAACAGGAGAAAAGAGGAGAACAAACATTTCATTGGCAATCACAGGAGAGGAAAACTCACAGGGGAGGGCGAATCACAGGAGAGGGGGGAATCACAGTAAAGGGGAACTCACATGGGAAGTAGAATCACAAAAGAAAAGAGGAGATCGCAGACAGGAGTGGAAATCACAAGAGAAAAGAGCTCACATAAGAGTGGGAATCACAGGAAAGGAAAATTCTCTCATGGGACTGGAAATCACAGCAGAAGAGAACTCACATAAGAGGGCGCAACACACGAGAGGAGTACTCACATGGGAGGACAAAACACAGAAGAGGAGTATTCACATGAAAAGTAAATTACAGGACAGTAGAGGAAACCTCACATTGGAGGGCCAGTCGCAACACCGGAAAGTTCACTTGGGAGGGGGAATTCGAGGAAAGGAGAACACACATGAGAAATAGAATCACAAGAGAAAAAAGGAGAAGTCACATGCAAGTGGGAATCACAGGAAAGGAGAACACACATGGATGCGGGAATCCCATGAGAAGAAAATTCACACAGTAAGGGAATTACAAAAGAGAAGAGGAGAACTCACTTGGAAGTAGGAATCACAGGAAAAGATAACTCACATAATAGACACAGAGAGCAGAGAAGAGAACTCACAGAGGAAGAGGAATCACAGGAAAAGAGATCATTACTCACATGCACAGCGTATTACAGGCAAGAAGAGGAGAACTCACATGGTATGGGGAATCACAGAAGAGGAAAGAAGGGCGAATTAAAAAACAGGAAATTCACATGGGAAGGCGAATCACTGGAGAAGAGAATTCGTATAAGAGGGTCAATCACAAAAGAGTCGAGGACAGTTCATAGGGGAGGGAAAATAACAGGAAGGGATGGAAGAAGTGACAGGAAAGGGGAAGCACAAAAGAGGAGAAAAGAACTGACAGGGGAAGGGGAATAATAGGAAGAGAAACTCAGAAGGGAAGGCCAATCACATAAGAGAAGAGGAGATTTCGCAAAAGAGTGGGAAACACAAACGAGGTGAACTTACATGAAGAGGGGCAATAACAGGAAATGACAGGAGAACTCACAGCAGAGGGGGAATCACAGGAATGAAAAACTCACATGGGAAGGCGAATCACAAAAGAGGAAAACTCACATGGGAGGGGGAATCACAGGGAAAAAAACCACATGGGTAGTAGAATTACAAAAGAAAAGAGGAGAACTCACATAAGAGTGAGAATCACAAGAGATGAGAACTCACATAAAAGGTAGAAAAAAAAGATACCACGCACGGGGAGACAAATCACAGGAAAGGAGATTAGTACTTACATGGAAAGGGTGTTACATGGTAGAAGACTGGGACTGGGAATCACAGAAGAGGAAAAGAAAATTTACGAGGGCAAATTAAGGAAGTGGGTAACTTATAGGAGGGCGAATTACTGGAGAGGAGAACTCGCATGAGAAGAACTCATAAGGGAGGGGGAATAACAAGAGAAAAGATGAGAACGCACAGTAAAGGGGTAATCACGGGAGAAAAGAGGAGAACTCACATGGGACTGGGAATCACAGGAGAGGAAAAAAATCACAAGGGAGGGCGAATCACAGGAGAGCGGGAATCACATGGGAGGGTGAATCACTGGAGAGGAGAATTGGCATGAGAGGGGGGATCACAATAGACTAGTAGGGGAGAGGAAAATGCACACTAGAGGGGTAATCACGGGAGAGAAGACGAGATCTCACATGAGACTGGGAATCACAGGAGAGAAGAACTGGCATGGGAGTGTGAATCACAGGAGAGGGGAACTCGTACGGGAGGGGGAATCACAGTAAAGGAGAACTCACATGCGAAGTAGAATAACAAGAAAGAAGAGCGGAACTCACATGGGACTAGGAATCATAGGAGAGAAGAACACACAAAGGAGTGGGAATCACAGGAGAGGAGAATGCACATGGGATGGCGAATTACAAGAAAGAAGAGGAGAATTCGCAAGGGGGTGAGAATCAGACACGAGGAGAAATCACATGGCGAGGAGTAATAACAGGAAATGATAGGAGAATCACAAAGGGAACCACAGTAGAAAAGAGGAGAACTCACATTTGAATTACAGGTCAGGGAGGAGTGCTCACATGGCATAAGGAATCGTTGGAGATAGGATTTCACAAAAGAGGGGCAATCACAGTAGAGGAAAACTCATAGGGGAGGGGATAACAGGAAGGGATAGAAGAATTCACAGGAGAGTGGCAAGCAGAAGAGACGAGAGGAGAACTCACAGGTGAGGGGGAACCACAGGAGAGAAAAGGAGAACTCACATGGGAGTGAATCACAGGAGAGAACGCACAGCAGTGGGAATAACAGGAGAACTAACATGGAAAGGAGAATCACAAGAGAGGAGAACTCACAGAAGAGGGGGAATCACAGTAAAATTGAACTCACATGAGAAGTAGAAATCACAAGAGAGGAGATCTCACATGGGAGTTGGAATCACAGAAGAGGAAAATTCTCAAATGAAATTGGAATCACAAGAAAAGAAAACTCAAGTGGCAATGGGAATCTCAGGAGAAGAAAACTCGCATGGAAAGGCGAATGACATGAAAGAAGAGAACTCACTTGGGAGTTGGAATCACAGGAAAGGAAAACTCGCATAAGGGGTCGAAACACTGAAGAAGAAAACTCACAGGAAAGGAGGAATCAGTGGAAAAGAGATCACTACCAACATAAGGAGGGTATTACAGGCCAGCAGAGGAGAACTCACATGGGATGGAGAATCACAGAAGAGAAATGGTAAACTCACAAGGGAGGGCGAATCAAAGCACAGGAGAACTCACATGGGAAGGCGAATCACTGAAGAGCAGAATTCGCATGAGAGGGCCAATTACAAGACAGTAAAGGAGAACTCATAGGGGAGTGGGAATAACAAGAAGAAATAGGAGAACTCACAGGAGAGGGGCAATAACAGGTGAGAAGTGGAGAACTCACATGGGAGTGGGGATAACAACTCGCACGGGAGTTGGGATCACAGAAGAGGAGAAATCACGTGGGAAGACCAATCACAAGAGAGAAGAGGAGAACTCGCATAGGAGTGGGAATAACAAACGAGGTGAACTCACATGAAGAGTGGAAAAACAAGAAATGCAAAGAGCGCTCACAGCGCAGGGGGTATAACAGGAGAAAAGAGGAGAACTCACATTTGAGTGGCAATCACAGGAGAATAGAACTCACATGGGAGTGCGAATCATAGTGGAGGAAAAATCACTGGGGAGGGGTAATCACAATAAAGGACAACTCACATGGGAAGTAGAATCACAAGAGAAAGGCGAACCCACATATGAGTTGTAATAACAAGAGAAGACAACTCACATAGAAGCGTAAATTACAGGAAAAAAGAACTCACATGCTAGTGAGAATCACAGAAGAGGAAAACTTACATGGGAGGGGGAATAGGAGGAGGACAAACATGGTAAGTCGAAATACAAAAGAAAGGAGGAGAACCCACATAGGAGTGGGAATCACAACAGAAGAGAACTCGCGTGAGAGTGGGATTCACATGAGAAGAGAAGTCACATGGGAGTGGGGATCACAGGACAGGAGAACTCACATGAGAGTGGGAATTACAGGAGAGAAGGACTCGCATGGGAGTGGGAATCACAGGAGAGGAGAACTGACATGACAAGGCCAATCACAAGATAAATGAGGAGAACTCGCATAGGAGTGCATATCACAAACGAGGTGAACTCCCATGGAGAAGGGCAATAACAGGAAATGATAGGAGAACGCACAGCAGATGGAGAATCACAAAAGAAAAAAGCCGAACTCACATTTGAATGGGGATCACAAGAGAGGAAAACTAACATGGGAAGGGAATCACATGAGAGACAAACTCACAAAAGAGGGGGAATCAAAGGAAAGGGGAACTGAAATGGGAAGTAGAATCACAAAAAAATGAGGACGAAACACCTAGGAGTGGGAATCACAAGAGCAGAGAACTTACATACAAGTAGAAATCGCAAGAGAAGAGAACTGATATGGGATTGGGAAGCACTGGAGAGGAGAACTCACATGGGAGTGAGAATCACAGGGCAGGAAAACTCACACGGGACTGGAAATAACAGGAGAGGGGAATTCACATAAGAAGGCGAAACACAGGTTTTGAGAACTGACATGAGAAGGCGAAAAACAGGAAAGGATAACTCACAGGGGAGGGGAATTCAATAGAAATGGAGAAGGAAAGAGTTCTCACATGGAAAGGGAATTACAGGACAGTAGAGCAGAACTCACAAGGGAAGGGGAATGACAGGAGAGCAAAGGAAAAATCACAAGGGAGGACGAATCAAAAAAGAAGTGAACTCACATGGGTGGGCGAATCACTGAAGAGGAGAATTCGGATGGGAGTGGGAATCACAAGAGAGTAGAGGAGACCTCATAAGGGAGGGGGTATAACAGGTACTGATAGGAGTACTCAAAAGAGAAAGGGAATTAAGGCAAATCACAAGAGAGGAGAGTAGAACTCTCTTGGGAGTGGAAATCACATGAGAGGAGAACTCACATGGGAGGGCGAATCACAGGATAAGAGAACTGAAACGGGATGGAGAATCACAATAGAAGAAAGAACTCAAATGGGAGTGGAGAACTCACATGGAAGCGTGAATCTCAAGAGAGGAGAAATCACATGGGAGTGGAAATAACGGGAGACGATAACTCACAACGGAAGGCAAATCACAAGAGAAAAGAAGAGAACTCACAGCAGAGGGGGTCTCAAGGGAAAGGAGAACTAACGGAGGAGTGGGAATCATAGAAGAGGGTAAGTGACATGGGATTGGGAATCATAGGAAAAGAGAATTCAGATGGGAAGGCGAAAAAGAAGAAGGAAGAGGAGAACTCACTTGGGAGTGGGAATTACAAGAAAGAAGATCTCACATAAAAGGTCAAATCACAGGAGAGGAAAACTCACAGGGGAAAAGGATTCACAGGTAAGGATGTCAGTACTCACACAAAAAAAGTATTACACGCCAGAAGAAGACAAATCACGTGAGATTGGAAATCACCGAAAAGCAAAGGAAAATTTACAAAAGGGGGCGAATCAAAAAAGAGGGGAACTAACATAGAAGGGCGAATCTCTGGAGAGGAGAATTCGCATGAGAGGGGGAATCATAAAAGAGTACAGGAGAACCCATAGGGGAAGGGTAATGACAGAAAGGGATAAGAGAACTAACAGAGGAGGGTGAATGACAAGAGAGAAGTTGAGAACCCACATGGGAGTGGGAATCATAGAAGAGTTGAAAAGAACTGACAGGGGATGGAAAATTACAAGAAAAGAAAACTTACATAAGAAGTAGAATCACAAGAGAGAGGAGAAAAATTCACATGGAAGTGGAAATCACAAGAGAGGAGAAATCACATAAATCATAAAAGACAAGAGCTCACGTCGGAAGGCGAATCAAAGGAGAGAAGAAACGAACTCACAGCAGAGGGGAGAATCAAAGCAAAAAAGAACGCACGGAGGAGTGGCAATCACAGAAGAGGAGAAGTCACATGGGATTGGGAATCACAGGAGAAAATAATTCACATGGGAAGGCAAATAACAAGAGATAAGAGGAGAACTCTCTTAGGAGTGGGAATCACAAGAAAAGAGATCTCACATAAAAGGTTGAAACACAAGGGGAGAAGATAACTCCAGGGGAGAAGGAATCACAGGAAAGGATATCAATACTCACATGAAGAAGGTATTACATGCCAGGAGGGAGAACTCACATGGGATGGGGAATCACACGAGAGGAAAACTCATATGGGAGTTGGAATCACAGGAGAGGAGAACTCAGACGGGAAGGCCAATCACAAAATAGAAGAGGAGAACTCGCAAAGGAGTGGGTATCACAAACAATATGAACACCCATGGAGACGGACAATAACAGGAAATGATAGGAGAACTCACAGCAGAGGGGAAATAATAGAAGATCTCACATTTGAATGGGAATCACAGGAGAAGAAAACTAACATGGGAGAGAAAGGAGAACTCACATGGGAAAAATAATTACAAAAGAAAAGAGGAGAACCTCCATAGGAGTGGGAATTACAAGAAAAGAGAAGTCACATAGAAGTGGAAATCACAGGAGAAGAGAACTGACATGGCAGTGGGAATCACAGGAGAGGAGACATGGGAGTGAGAATAACAAGAAAGGAGAACTCACAGGGAAAAGAGAATAACAATAAAGGAGTACTCACATGGGAAGTAGAAATCACAAAAAAAGAGAACTCACATAGGAGTTGGAATCACAAAAGAAAAGAACTCATATAGAAGTGGAAATCACAGGAGAAGAGAACTCAAATGGGAGGATGAATAACTGGAGAGGAAACTACACAGGGGGAGGGGGAATCACAGGAAAGGAGGACTTACATGGGAAGTAGAATCACAAAAGAAAGAAGATAACTGACATAGAAGTGGGAATCACAAGAGAAAAGAACTCACAGGGGAGGGGGAATCACAGAAAAGGAGAGAAGTACTCATATGAAAAGTGAATTACAGCACAGGAGAAGAAAACTCACATGGGAGGGCGAATCAAATGGCAGGAAAACTCACAGGGGAGGGGGAACACAAGGAAAGGGGAACTGACATGGGAAGTAGAATCACAAGAGAGAAGAGGTGAAATCACATAGGAGTAACAATCAAAAGAGAAAAGAACCCACACGGAAGTGGGAATCAAAAGAGAGGAGAACTCACATGGGCGCGGGAAACACAAGAGAAAAGAACTCAAATGGAAAGGCGAATCACGAGAGAAGAGGAGAATTCACTTGGGAGTGGTAATCACAGGAAAAGAGAAATCACACAAGAGGTCGAAACACTCAAGATAAGAACTCAAACGGGAGGTGGAATCACAGGAAAGGAGATCAGTACTCACGCGAGAAGGGTATTACAGGCCAGGAGAGGAGAACTCACATGGGATGATGAATCACAGCAGAGAAATGGAAAATTCACAAGGGAAGGCGAATCAAAAAAGAGGACAACTCACATCAGTACTCACATAAGGAGGGTATTACAGGCAATGAGAGGAAAACTCACATAGGATGGGGAATCAAAGAAAAGCGAATGAAAACTCACATAGGAGGGCGAATCACAGGAGACCAGAATTTGAATGGGAGGACAGATCACAGGAGAGGAGAGAAAAACTCGCACGGGTGGGCAAATAAAAGAATAGGAGAACTCACAGGGGATGAGGAATCGCAGGAGAAAAGAATTCACATGGGAGAAGAGATCACAGGAGAGGAGAGGAAAACGTACCCGGGAGAGCTAATCACAGGAAAGGAAAGGAAAATTCACATGGAGGAGGAATTGCAGGAAAGGACAGGAGAACTCACATGTGAGATTGAATCACAGGAAAGCAGAGGAAAACTCAGATGGGTGGGCCAATAAAAGAATAGGAGAACTCAAAGGGGAGGAGGAATCACTGGAGAGGCGAGACGAACTGACAGGGGAGAGGGAATCACAGGACAGAACTCACATGGGAGGAGAGATCACAGGTGAAGAGAAGATAACGTACAGGGGAGGGGGGGATAACAAGAGAGGAAAGGAGAACTCACATGGGAGAAGAAATCACAAGAAAGGACAGGAGAACTCTCATGGGACGGAGAATAACAGGAGAGGAGAACTCACATGGGAAGGCGAATCGCAAGAGAGAATAGGAGTACTCGCAGCAGACGGGGAATAACAGGAGAGGAGAACTCACATGGGAGTAGGAATAACAGCAAAGGAGAACTCACATGGGAGGGCGAATCACAAGAGAGAAGAGAAAACTCACATCGGAGGGCAAATCACAGGAGAGGAGAATTCACCAGGGAGGGGGAATCACGGAAAAGGAGAAGAGAATGCAAATGGTTGGGAGAAATTCACAAGGGAGGGCGAATCAAAGAAGTGGTGAACTCACTTTGGGAGGGCGAATCACAGGAGAGGAGAATTCGCATGGGAGGGTGAATCACAAGAGAGTAGAGGAAAACTCATAGGGGAGGGGGAATAACAGGAAAGGTTAGAATTCACAAGGGAGGGGGAATCACAGGAGACGAGAGGAGAACTCTAATGGGAGGAGGCATCAGAGGAGTTGAGAACTATCATTGGGGGGAGGGGGAATCACAGGAGAGGAGAGGAGAACATACAGAGGAGGGGGAATCATAGGAAAGGAGAAGATAACTTACATTGGAAAAGTAATTACAAGAAAGGAGAGGAGAACTCGCATGAGGGAATCATAGGAGAGCAGAGGAAAACTCACACGGGTGGGCGAATCAAAGAAGAGGATAACTCACAGTGGAGGAGGAATCACAGGAATAGGACAGGAGGACTCAAAGGGGGGGGGAATCACAAGGGAAGAAAACTCATATAGGAGGGGGGTCACAGGAGAGGAGATGAGAACGTAAAGGGGAGGGGGGATCTCAGAAAGCTCATTCTCGGGAGAGGAAATGAGAGCTCGCACGGGAGGAAAAATCACGGGAAAGGAGAAGAGATCTCACAGGGTAAAGGATCACGATGCCTCTTTCACACAAGAGGACTGCTCACACTGGAGGACGACTCACACAGGAGGACGACTCATACACAAGTCCGACTCACAGAGGAGGACGACTTACTCAGGTGGACGACTTGCATAGTAGGAGGGCTCGCACAGGAGGACGACTCACACAACAGGACGACTCGCACAGGAGGACGACTCACACTGGAGGGTGACTCGCACAGGAGGATGACTCACACAGGATGATGACTTACAGGAGGACGACTCATAGTAGTAGGATTCACACAGGAGAACTCACACAGGAGGACGGCTCAAACAGTAGGACGAGTAAAAGAAAGGGACAACTCATAAAGGAGGACGACTCACACAGAGGACTCACACACGAGGACGCAAAAACGGGACGAATCACACAGGAAAAGGACTCACACAGGGGTACTCCCATACGACATCGACTCACACAGGAGTCCCCCTTTCCGACTGTGGAAGGGTCACTCCACCTTCTCCCACATATTCTCTTAGATCCCCCTTCTGGCCCAGTCCTCTTCATGGTCCAAGATTGTAACATACTGGTTGTTGAAGTGTGACCATGCAGTTGTCTTGTGATTGAGATATACCGCCGATATCTGGGCTCGGTTGCTGCTCGGTTGACAGTGTTGCTGTATTCGGGCTTTCAGTGACCGTATTGTTTCACTAACATATGACTCGCTGCACCCTTAAGAGCCACGGGGAATCCCATAAACCAGATGGGATTTTTTTTCATGGAGCACCCGGTCCTTCACTTTCACCAGTTTGTCGGGTAGTTTGTCTGCGGACTTAAATACCGGCGATATACCTAGTCCAGTTCTGGCCCCGTTTTTTCTTCGCTCACTGCTGCGCTCCGGGGGACTGAGCCCCACGCGGAAAAAAATGGGTCCAGCATTAATTGCATGCGAATGCGCGGGCAATAAACTGAAAATCCATTTTATGACTTTCAAAGTGACCTTGAGAAAACCACGGACGCTGGAATTCTACTGTTTGCATCTGTCACTGTTATCGCTGTGGTGTACCGAGCGCGGTTCTGTGTACATTAGGGATCAAACTCTATATGCTAGGAGTTTTTTATCGCTGCATTATCATTTACGGAACATTTTGCACTAACCGAGCGAAAAGAGTATTTGATAAAACAATCGATTCCGGGGCCGCTTGCAATCAACAATGTTGCATTTTAGTTTCATAGTCGTATAAACAATATGGCACGCGATTCATCAGTTTCTCATATTTTATAATGCTTGACCTTTGCTTCCATTCAAATTATGTTCGACAAAACAAGTAAGCCAGCTGAGCTAACCACAATTCATTTTGGAGTTGACAAAATGAAAACAATTTATGAATTTCAATAGAGCGAGTTGCAGATGTATACAGGTTGAACTATAAATTAGAAACGAGTTGACGGTAATTTTGTCAACAAACGAAATACAATTTGATCTAATAATACATTCAAAAATAGGGTCGAGTCCAACAAGAAGAATCATTCAAAGGTAAATTTATAGATCTATTGGCCAGCCATCCGCATGCATGTTAACTCAATCAATCTCAATCTGTGCAAGAGTTTCGAGTTGAAGCAAAATGCAATTTGCAAAATACA